>JAFBJT010016342.1:51275-63329 GCA_016785325.1 Chascanopsetta lugubris | reverse complement strand
CACACACCACAGTGTTTGCTGTGGCGGAAACTTAGTTGTCATGCTTCCTTCCCTCTCTGGCTTTAAAATTAGCAAAGTGCATTGCTTATCTGTGTGGGACATAACACTGGGAAACAGGCTTGTTTCCTTTTGCATCACTTCCTAAGTGTCAGTGCTTCTGAACAATTGCCTCTGCTGCACCAGGGCTGAGGAACAAAGCACGTTAAAAATCAGCTGCAGGGTTTGATGAATGTATTCCTCGTGTGTGTGTGACCGTGAAAGCAAATTCAAATAAACTCAAATCACAAAGGTATAAAAAAAAATCTTGTTTCAGAGTGTCTCAGATGAGGCTCTGGATGAAATAACCCCTGTAAGTCTGACGATGCGGGGGATAAACTGCAGGCTGTCAAACTCTCAAGTCTCAATGGGGATTTCCTTCCATTGTTGCTGTGTTCCCACTTCACTCCTGACCTCAGAGTTTTCATAACATCACAGCTTTCTACACAATCACTCCCAACTCCACCACACCTCTCTACTGGGAACTCTTCATACATTCAAGTAAGACCGCACAGGGAGAGGCCTTTGATGGAGTCAAGGCCCAATATTTTGTTAAAGATGTTCAGTACACAGAGGTGTCCAGCAGGTGGCAGTGATATACTGCCATTATCATGTATGCATGTGGATAAGAACTAATGTATGTGTAATTGTGGGGATCTATCCACAGAAAATGAAATATTATAATAGATTTTACCATAACAAGCCTGGACAAACCAAACTCTGTTCCCCCTTATTGAGGACATACTGTGTTTTAATTGGATCTGCTGGGCCCCTGAATTATAGGGAATTAGAGAAGCAATGGTATGAATGTGCATGAGAGATTTTAATTTTAATTTAATTATGTATTTCCCTCTCTGATATATGAATCATAAAAAATGTCAGAACTCATAATTTGATATTGTTTTGTTCAGTGTATAAAGAATGACCTCATGTGACCCCAGCAGTACTCTGGTGATAATGGACCTTGTTCAAAAAACAGGTGTTGCTCATTATGTTAATTAACGCTGCTACCTGTGAAAATATTCGATTACAGTATGTGTTAGCATACACGCGCATGCGCACACGCGCACACTCAAACTCCTCGGGGGCTGCAGATCAACTTCACGCCTCCATGTTTCATTTACGGCGTTGCTATTGACAACCACGCAACACATTCACTTCTCCCCCCCCTAAGAAAGTTGTGACGCTCCGCAGAGCTCCCGGCGGTAAGATGACACAACTGACGTAAATATGAAGTCCACCGAGCGCAGTCTGTTTTTATAGGATGACGGTCGTTTTCATGGCGATATTTACCTAAGCGTTAATTTTTGTTTTTTTAGTGTTTTTTATGGTTTGGGGATGTTTGGTGACTTTCCCTCTCCAGTTGACGTAAAGTGAGTTGGCGACGCGACACCACAACAACAGGTATTCTTTTAAGATATGACAATTATCGACTTATCGTTTATTAGTCTAATGTATCTAAGAACAGGACATGGTGTTGAAATAAAAATGTCGAAGGTTCCTTTTTTTTTTTTTGCTCATTTAAGATACAGTTTACTTCCCTTTTGCTTTTCTCGAAAGTGCTTACGAGTGTGGAAGTTTTTTCAAACTTAAAAAATAAAGTAGTTACACTATGAACCAGCGATTTGAGGTAGCTAGCTGTGGTTGTTGTCCATTTAATGCTTGTTATACTTGCTTGTACTTGTATAACTAGTTTGATATATTAATTTATATGTTGAAATTCACCACTTGAAAAAGAACCTTTACAGCACAACGATCCTATTGCAATGTATACGATTGTTGAAGCGTCCTTTTAAAAATAAGATCACTGGTCCTCAAAACACTTTTGTATCTACTACTGTGATTTATCATTATTTTGCAGTGAAATTTTAAATGTACAGACTGGTTATTTAGTCACGTCAAATTCATTTGTGTAACAACTTGACCTAAGATACATACAAGTGATTAATATGAAATGCATCATCAAAAACAAGCGCCTGATAAATGGCATGGGACAAAAACACGATACACACAATGTTGTTTGTGCTTCAGCATGATAACTAATTGTAAAGGAAGTATTTGTCCTCAGTTAAATAGAAGCACAAAGACCCTGGGATGGTCTGTACCTTCTAATTGAGTCTGGTCACAAAGACATGATGGTCAGAGAGAAGGACAGGACATTCTCATTTAAAGATCAATAGTACAGAGTCATCACTCGCTAAAGATCTGCTCTGCAGCATCGGGGATCGGATCATTGGAGCAAAATGTCATAATACATTTTATGTCGAGAGACAGAAAACTATCCGTTATTTAGTATATTGAAAATTGTTCAAAGGTTATCAACAAAGCTGCATGATTCTGAAAGTAGACATACAGACAAAGTGCAGTCAATATTCATGTTCACTCTGGAACAGGTGTGGCCTCAAGTTGAAACCTCATTAACATGCTTCTCTTTTGCAGATGGTGAATAGAAGATGCGCCTCCATTGGACAGTGAACCAGCTTGTCTCTGCATGAAACCTGAGATTCCATTGGGCCTGGTCCTGCAGTGAAATTAGAAAGAGAGAGCAGCAAGAGGAGGAGGAGGAGGAGGAGGAGGAGGAGAGGTGGGGGATGTCCCTTTCAGGACTGATCCTGTGAATGATCCTCTGTGACACACCTTGTCGTAGACCTGTGGCGAGACACCATGGCCTCTCCGCGGCTCCTGGGACGATCGTCTGTGGACATCGCCAATGTGATGCAAAGGCTGCAGGGTAAGTGTCAGTTTTTGGTTCAGCTGGCTTTAGAGCCAAACTCTGTCTCCTTCAGCGCTGCTGCACAGTGATATGCCGATTCAAGGACTGGGCCCGGTGCCAGTCTGAAGTTTGCCAGCTTTTTGCAAGGCAGGATGCTCACGCACTGCACAACCCCTGGTCTGTAGCAGAGAGCGTGAGGGCTTACTTTTAAAAGCAGAGTGTTAATCAAGCTGTTTCCCTTCATCGCTTTGGATCATGATAATGATCGGACTTGTCTTCATCTGTTTGCTGCAAACAGAGTTTTTGAGTTCTTAAGAATTTGCTTGCATCGGTCTCAAGCGCTTGCAGCATCTCAGTTTTTTACATGCCGGTCATTTGATTAGCTGTGCTCGTGGTGTCCTTTTGTAACCGGGTTTATTATCCTATTTAAAATAATAAGACATTTTCTGGTCACTCTCTTTGAGATCCTGTGACCAAGACACTGTATTGGAGCTCAGACGGGGGGGGGGGGGGGGGGGTGGGGGGGGGGGGGGGGGGGGGGGGGGGGGGGGGGGATTGCGAGGGTATTTGGAGCAATTTGATTCACTTCATGGGGTAAATATTTTGAAACCCATGACCTGGACTCATGATGGCGAGCACTCCTCCAATCTCACATCTTTAATCAAATCAAATCTTGGGCAGAGCGTCCTCACATCGTGTCATTATCCAAGCAACACTGACTTTTTGTTGGCTCTTTTGTGAAAGGAACATTTCTAAGCGAAGATCGCCGTCTTTGTTTTCATCCCCTCTGAGTACGTTTTCCAGAAAGGGAAAGCGGATCAAACCTCATCTCAAACATTTAATCTGCTCAGAGTCTTGACATGAGACACTGAGTCACAACAACCGTGGCTTCATGAACGCTTCAGACAGTGCAGACCAACACCTGACACCTTCTCTGCCCTTGGTGGGAGAGTGGATCGATAGCAGGAGTCTCTTCTTGTTGGTGTCCCCCTTTTGTTACAAGGGCATGAGGCCACTACCGTCATCACTACATGCATCTGGGCAATTCCGACACCCGCTTCCTCTTAGTGCTGCTGTATTTCTGGATAGTCACTTTACCAGGAAATCTAGCGTGTTGTAGTTAGTAACCATAGCAATTGCGGCAAAGCTTTGGTCTGTGGTCGTGCCATTGTTGCCCAGTTCCTGTTGTAGAGAGACATGGGTTTCCGGTGTGCTGCACAGCTTTATCTTACCATTAATATAACACACTGTGTAAAGTTGAAATCATTTCCATTCCTATGTGCAGATAGTAATGTAATGTCAGCTGTTTGATGCTTTTATGACGATACAATCACCCTAATGTAATCATTACTGTGGAATGAGCACTTTATATTGCATCAGGGCTGGTCCCTATCTGTTTCATCTATCATACAAGTTTTTCATCTAAAGTGAAATTTAATTGAATATTGCACAGGTGACAGCTAATGTAAAGCAGTGTTTCAGCCCCTGTTGCATGGTACTAGTCAGGAAGTGGACTTTAGAGTCAGGCCACATCTGGCAGACATTACCGAGCCTCTGGCTGAAGTTGCTTTGTAGGTGAACTGCAGGTTGCTGGTACTCAAATGCAGCTTCCTGTCATTAAAGGAGTCTGGCAGTGAGGGTCAGCGCTCACTCAAGCAACGGTTGATTATAATAGTTTAGAAAAGAAATGAATATTTGCAACATTTGAATGAGCAACTTGCTTCTGGCATCGTCCCTTGACAGCGCTTGTCTCTGTGGTTTCAGGGCTACGCTCCGTTACCTCAAACGCCCTCAGGGCTCAGCCGTCTGCTGGGAGTTGTGCAGGGCCGGCGTGTAACTCTCATTATGGCTCTTGTGGGTTTTAGTTTAGTTGAGGCCACGTGTCAAATCGGATATGAACAAAGTCATCTCTAAGTGTGTCAATTGCCCTCCCTGGAAAATCGTGAGAGGCAATCAGATTTGGTCTCCTGAGACAGATGCAGCCTTGTGTTTGCTATTACTGATGATCTTGTTTTGTAAAATGTGGTGCTGCATGATATCCAGCCTTTCTTTGATGGATAGATTGTCAAGTAAAATGAAATCATTAGAGTTTGAGTCCGGCAAGTGTGATGTACTTCTGGAAATCAAAGCCCCTCTCCTCCCATCAGCTCGGAGTAAGCTGGGTCCTCACAACACAGGAACGATCACTGTCTGACTCTTCTTCAAAGCCGAGTGGAGGAGACAGTGGTGGGAGGACAGCTCTGTTGACGCTGACTACAACGTACGCTACTCTCTAACCTCTGGCAGTTATCTGTGCTTCAGCAGTCTACACCTACCTATATAGGCTATATGTGTCAGTACTTCAGCTTTTGTCGTGAAAGGTAAACAAAATAAAATACTGAGAACTACTGTGAAAATTCGCGCTCACCAGGAAGAGGGCGCTGTTTCCTTATATTTGGTACGAGAGCGAAGGAGCTGCAGCAGATGCCTCGACTCCACAGTGTCAGAAACAGCAGCAGGAATTCAGTCGCAGCAGAAATCCATATCTATTCTACAGAGTCTGTTTTCATTTGAGCCCTTTGCTTTTGAAGATGAGATTGTGATGCTGTCATGTCGTCTTTGGAGATCAGGATCATGTGATCGGCCCGTGTCCGATGCTCTGGCCGGAGTCCATCCTCTAAATCACGTCCTGCCCGGCGCTGATGGTTGTTGTTGTCCTGTCAGAGCTTAAGTACGGCTGCTCTCCACTAAATGGAACAACAACAGGGTGAGTGGGCTCTTAGAGCTCTCCCAGGTGACCAACACAGGCCAATGAAGCCAACCACCTACAGCACGGTGTATTGCCAAAGCTATCATCTGTCCTAAGATCACCTTAAGTACTCCATTACACATGTGAGTTGCAGATGTGTTAGTGGTTCGATTGCTCTGTGTGCTGAGAAATATCTACTTTTAATTGCCTCTTATCTCCTCGTGCTACATCAGCATTAATTAAGTCGCTTGCCAAACAGCGCCGTAAGGATCTCATGCCTGTCAGAGAGTATTCACCAAGTATTCAGACCCTTCAGCTTCTCTCGTTTTCATTTGTCGGACCATTATGCTGAACTTTTTTTTTTACATTTCATTCTTGCTTAATTTCAAAACTTGTATTTTTGACAAGTTGGAATAAACATAGAAGTGCAGATAGTGGACGGATATGGCCGTGGCAGTATTTTTGTTTTGTTTTGCTAACGAGGGACGATGTCAACCTCATGTTAACTACTTATATATAATGAATCAGCAAAATTCAGGACTCTGGACAGCTCCTTAAAATTGAGTGGGATAGACTGTATTGTACAATGGTGTAGAGTTAAATTCAAACCAGGGCTACGGCACGTAGGACTTGGGCTTATCATGTGGTATGAGGTGAGATATGGTGGGGTCTCCATTTTGGAAAAAAAAGCTTTCCACTTTGTTTCCTCTGATGGAAAAAAAAGTAAATCACTTCCTTTGGAGCAGAGGAATTTTCCAGGGTTGGACCAAAAGACCAAAACAAACATTTCCATTTTTCCTTTTTTTTTACTGTTTAACTGCTACTGTTTGTAGACTCTCGTCCCACCATGGAACGTTTACTTAATATCAACAAATACTTAACATTAAGAAATAATTAAATATTAAAGGGAATTTGGTGCAAGATAAAGATGTACAGACAAATATTTAAAATGTAGACATGAATACAAGTCCCATATGTGGAAAAAGTATAATTGACTTGAAATAGATAAATAAAATGACCTTTTTTGTTGTTATCTGCTCGTGAATAAGAATTGTAGTCTTGTTGATAGTTTATTGTTCTCAGCACACAGCTGTCATTTTACTGATGCTACTTTTAACTTTTTTTTTTGTTTTAAATCCATTTTTAGCTAAATAGCTTTTCTGGGCCAGCTCCACCATGCAGCAAGTGCTTCAAGCAATAATAATAGAATCACAAGCCTGGGCCTATTTTTAGCCCATTGGAGAAGCTTTTAGTCTGCTGGTGGTCTTGAAAGAATGCAATTTTTATTTTATTTATTTGTTCATCTTTTCTCTCCTGGAGATGATAGGCCATCGTTCACTATGTTTTATTCAAAATGTGGGAGTGGAGAATCAGCAGGGAGACAAAACGTGATGCTGTACAATACCCAGGAGATATTGTCAATGCAGAGGGAGGGAACCCCCGGGGTTTGTGGGTGTGTCCGCTTTGTCGTCACTACAGCACTGACAGATCAGGAGATGGAGAGCGAGCAGGTGGTAGATGTCATTCACTGGCCTCAGCATTAATTATTAAGATTTGTTGCACCATGGTGAGCTTTTGTTCAGCAGTCTTTTAATTTTGTTCTGGACTCTTTAATATACAAGCCTGTGGGGGCTCCACACGAGACAGCCCCCCCCCCCCCCCCCCCCCAAAAAAAAGAAAATTATATTATTTATTGCTATTTGTTTACATTTGACTCAGGCACTGTGCTGCTTTGTGAATGCTTTTCACAATGGGTCAATGTCATATAAGATTAGGTAAATCTTGCAGACACACACACACACACACACACACACACACACACACACACACACATGCACACACACAAAACCAAGCTTAAATCTGGATAATGCAGTCAAGGCAGTGACATCACCACTCCCCACATCCCTATTGGAGGAGCCATGCGTTTCGCTGATCTCTCTCTCTCCAGCCTCAGACGGTACCGTGATACAGCGAGAGAGCGAGAGAGAGAGAGAGAGAGAGAGCAGGCAGTGCAGTGGGGGGCTGTGCTCATCCACACAGCCATGGCTCCTCTGTATGGGAAGAGGAAGAACACAGGAAGAAGGAAGGATGGGATTGTAAATCACCCTCTCAGTTAGGGCTTTCTCCTCGGCTGTCCATGCCTGTGTGTGTGTGAGCGTGTGTGTGTGTGTGTGTGTGTGTGTGAGTCTGTGTGTGTAAGTGTGCCTGTGTGTGAGAGTGTCAGGGAGGAGGGGACGTTTCCACCACAGCCTCCAGCAGCTCTTTTGCCCTCACTGTGTGGAAACCAGGCAGCCAGCTCTGTTTTGCTTCCTGGTTGAGAAGGGGGGGTGGGGTGGGGGGTAGGGGGGGAGGGGGGGGGGGGGTGCAGTTGGTGGAGGAAAAGGAAAAGGACCTCTGTGCTGGCAGTTTTTCCACTATGGATCTTATTTTCACACCTCCGTCTATATGAGACCGGGAACTCATGAGAGGCAAAGGGAGCGAGCCGGAGAGTGGGCTGTAGAATGGCTCACCTGAAGGATGTATCTGCCAGGAAGACTTCTTTAAACCTGGTGACTGGATTCTTCCAGTATCTGCGTGGTAAGTAGGGCAGCAGCATCCCTCATCCCTCATCTGTGTGGCTAATACGGGACACAACATATGCCAAGGGTTTGTAGGTGAATCCCTGCAACGTGCACTACTTAGTGATGCACAAACACATCTGTATGGATGCTGCAACTGTGTGTGTGTGTGTGTGTGTGTGTGAGAGAGAGAGAGAGAGAGAGTGCATCTGCACTGTATGTGTGTGCTATGCTTCAGTGGGCATCCCCTGTGCATCAGTGATGGAGCACTTGCCTGTGGGTTAACTTGCCGTCTTGGCTCCCTGTATAGCGCTGCTTCCTCCCGCACGTGACCACTGTCTACGACTCCAAGGGTGGATGTTTAAAAATGGCCACTCTCTGCCCTCCCTGTGTGCAGCGCCAGCCTATGCCGGCATGCGTGACAGGGAGTCGGGAATCGCACCCCTCGCCGTGACAACCGCGTCGCCAAGGCAAAGAAATCAGTTGCTTTGTCGCGGGGGGGGGGGGGGGGGGCTGTGGGGGGGGGGGGGGGGGGGGCATGCATAATGCATGAGGGGAATGTGGCGGAATACACCAAAGGCCACAAAAGGAGGCCGGGGGTGACCCGGACAATCACGCATGTTATTACCGGCGAGATGTGTTGGCAGAAATTCCCTCCCCACTCAGGCTCTAATCTCCTCGTATGACCTCTTTTTGAGAGCGCTCCTCCGGAGGATCTATTTTTGCAGCTTGGCCGGCAACAGCTTGCGTTAATGACATGGCACATACTAATTATTCCAGCATCCAAGGAGTCTGACTTCCTACTTGTTCCTCTGCATGATTGAGGGAACGCAGCACAGAATGCCCGAGGCTGCGTGGAATTATGTAAGACGAAGTTGGCTGGAGTGGGAATCACGACCGGAGGAGTCCTACAAAGACTGTAACCGGCGACGGTTAGAGATGAATGTTTGATTGTTTCTCTGGCATCTACAAATCCCAACCTTCCATATCTGGAATCGATCATCCGCTTCGCGAATCCCTCGCATCCCTGTTGCATCCTTTCATGTTGAGTGTCCTCTGTCGACATGTCAAGGTCCGGCTGTGTCAAGCGAGGGGCGGCTCTGGCTAAGGGGGACAGAACAGAGGGCCGGCAGTTGGTGTGTTGCACGCCAAAGTGCCCTTGAGCAAGACACCGAACCCTACATTACCCCCTGCTCTGCACATTGATGCACTGTGGGACTGAAGTGGCTACTCAGGCTCGAACATTTCTCTCCACATACGACGTCTAACAGGCTCCTCCACATTCTGACATGTGATGTGCGTCTTCCTTTTCAGACGAGCAAGAGGCCGTGCAGAAGAGAACCTTCACCAAATGGATCAATTCTCATCTGGCAAAAGTAAGTGAATTTCCATCACTGCTCCGGCACAAAAAGCCTGTCATACATCACTCACACTAATGTGTTTTTATTTATTTATTTTTTTTTACAAGCTCATTAGGCTCCTGCTAAACAAATTGTCTGAGCCATTTACATCACATGTCACGATAACATAACCCTCACCCAGACCTGCGAAGCCCTGGCTGTAGCGCAGGCTTTCCAATGCAACAGTAATGGTCTCTAATTACAGGGCACACGATAATGAAATGTATTTCAATAATAGCACATTCAACCTTGGTTTAAAAGCCTTTAAAATCCAATCGTGTGTAAAGGAATAGAGTGTGTTCATGATAACACTTTGCTGGACGTAATGATGTGGAAGGAACAGTTCATACATGATTCTTCTGTCAAAGCACCGGAAAGGTCATGGCTGAGTCGGCTGCGTAAAGGACATGAGGAGGCTTAGGGGAATTCATACTGAATTTATACTCTTAGATATTTCCCCACTTGTAATGCAGGTTTTTAAAGGTGCAGTACCATCCTTCCTCTCCCTGCGTTCATTAGAGCCCATCATAGAGCCCATGGTTACCATTAACACTCAAAAGATGATTAGACTATCCATTTTGGGCCTCTTTGTAAACATGGCCACCTCTCTGGAGAGAACGCAGACCAAATATGAAAGATGGAAACCACAATGAATACATTCAGGTATCAGAAATATGTGTAGAGATTTAACATTCCATTGATGTTCAATCGAAATGGGAATCATTTGACGGAAATCGTACACACTGCCCCCTGATGAGAGGCTCTCTGCTGTAACCCGGGTTGGAGTCTGATCTGTGGGCCTTTGCTGCGTGTCGCTCGCCTCTTCATTTCCTTCTTTTTTTACCATCCCATCAAAGAATATAGAGAAAAAGAAAGTGCTGCATGGAATTGTTTTCATGTTTTTGTTGTGAGATTAGCCAGCTTGAAAGTATTTGTATGCATATGGGCATTTGGTTCTTGATGAAGAGTGTATTTTTGCCTCTATGTACGTGTGTGTGTGTGTATGTGTGTGTGTGTGTGTGTGTGTGTGTGTGTGTGTGTGTGTGTGTGGTCAGTCCTGGCAGGGACGGTAATAAGGTGTGCAGATGGAGAGCAAGAGGGTGAGAACGGTTCCCCGCAGGCACTGTTTCTGATGTGCCTGTGTGTGAATTGCAATAACACAATGGCCACCTACAGCTCCATATCACACTGAGAGCCCAAAATAACGGGATCTCTATGAGAGAACACGCAGAGCTTTAGAACCCAAAACAGTATTTCTTTGAAACGCAGGACACGCGTCGGTAATATTTCAGTTGCTATTCCCGGATGACAAAGCGGACCGGGCCGTTAATCAGACTTTCAGGGAGCTGGCAAACAGTTTTTTTTTCCTTCTCAATGGGTCTTTTGTTGAGTCACACCTGCCTTAATACCTCAGAGTGTAACTTCTTAAACTTCGGAGGAATCTCAGTTGTGTGTTTAGCCGGCATAGATTTTCTCCGTTGCTCTGCTCTTTATTATTCATGCGCTGCGCCCGAGCAAACTGGCTGTGCATGCCAATGGGGCCAATGTAGCATAAGTTACCTCTCAAAAGAATGCTCAGTCACAGTTACACTGCTGACACGGTTTGGATGTTTGCACCTGTCTTGGACAGGGTGTCGGTGAATGATGGATGAATGGAATCTCTCGCTGTGTCGGAGAAAGTGTGTGTTATCTAAGTTTGAACTTCCTGTGGTCGGCACAGTGTCCCTCCAGCCTTTGTTTCCATTTCCTGTGGTAATGTATCGCTCAGCAACTTTCCAGGGATTCTCTCCGTTTTTCCACACACAATGCAAATCCCATGTCGTTCGGTCCATTTATTTTCCAGGGTGGTGATCATTTTCAAAATCATTCCCACCAACGTTTTGTACTTTCAGGTGAATGTGCTCTCATGAAATGTTGGTATTGCTGACATTAATGTATATTTTCCTTTAATCCCAGTGGAATTGGAAAATATCACCCAAATCGTACACACTAAACCTTTACTGTCGTGTCATTTATGGATTACAACATGAGATCACCACCACAAAAAATAAGGAAACGTAATGTCCACGGAAATCTTCTTTCTCTTCTGTCTGCTTTTTAAAATTCACATTTTTTAAGCACTGTAAATGCATCATAATTCAAAAGTGGACTATCCACTGATACACTATATTATTATTATTATTATTATTATTATTATGATGAAATTAAAAAGAGTTAAAGTCTTAGAGGCATGCGTTAACCACACGCCTTTTCTGAGGCCTGTGATCAAAAAGCCGTTTAAAGACTTTGACTTTGAGAGAAGGGAACTGGAAACATACCAACTGCCTCTACGTAACTCTGGTGTATATTCTGATTGTGATTGTCTTTTCATCTCTGTGTATAATCATGCACTAGTGGTAATTGTAAGAGTGCAGATTAACGGCACAGACGCTGGTCTCTTTGCCCCAAATAGGCAGCCAACTGCGTCCCGTCATGGAATATGTTGTGTTGTGAAGCGGCCTGTGTACACAGCCAACCGAGGAATTCCCGTGAGGACCTTTCCCCTCAATTAAAGCTCTGCTCCCATGAATAAGTTCGCGCATCTGTTTCCTTTCTCATCACACCGGTGCCTGCGCGATG
>JAFBJT010016342.1:36798-48937 GCA_016785325.1 Chascanopsetta lugubris | reverse complement strand
ATAAAACGTGGCGAAAAGTCAGAGGTGAATAAAACAAGCATGGTGCAAACTACAGTTTTGGTCTCCATCACATTTCTTCATGTTCTTCTAATCATGCATAATTAAGGGCGTGGCCTATCGGATGACAACTGGGCCAACTGGACACATGCTATGTTCTACTCATCATGGGGGGAAAGGCACACACACACACTGCTACTGGCATATTGTGCTTCCTCTGCTTAGTGTCAAACCAAACTTTTCATTTGCAGTAATTCTCTCGATTTATGGTAAAAAATAAAATAAATAAATAAAAAATAGTAAAAAACCTGAAACCTGCCGTGCTCCTCTCTCCCACGCACGAACCCCCCCCCCCCCCCCCCCCCCCCCCCCCCCCCCCCCCCCCCCCCCCCCCCCCCCCCCCCCCCCCCCCCCACCACTACCACCGGAACCCCACCACTCTGCCGCGTTTCTCTGCGGCTCGACATTGGTCTGTTGTCGATTTGTCGTGACTGTCTGCCAAGTGCAGTAATTACAGTACAGCAGTAGGAGCTGAGCGATGGAGGGGGAGAGAGAGAGAGAGAGAGAGAGAGAGAGAGAGAGAGAGAGAGAGAGAGAGAGAGAGAGAGAGAGAGAGAGAGAGAGAGAGAGAGAGAGAGCATATCAAACATGACTGCACAGGGGCGAGCGGTGTAAGAATTCATCCTCACAACGATGAGCTGCAGCATGCAACAGAGCACAGGCCAAAAACTATTTCTCTCTCTCTCTCTCTCTCTCTCTCTCTGTGTATTTACTCTGAGGTTATTAATATTACAGCCTTGTGTCACAGGTTCGATCCCTGACCCGCCCACTTGCAAACATTTCCTATTGTGAGGCAATTAGAGGAAATTAATCGATTAAGAAGAATAAGAATGTGGGACAGAGTGTCATTCCAGACACCTGAATGCACACTACCCAAGATCTCTCTCTCTCACACACACACACACACACATACACACACACACAGACTCACACCAACTCATTCACACAAACACACACTTGTTGATGTATTGGCTATTACATTGCAATGACAGTACTGGCAATGAGCCCAGAGCGGTGGATAGTTTATGATGTTGGGAGTAATAGGCAAGGTTAAAAATAACTTTATTCTCAAATGCTCCTCAGAGACAAATGGTGACAAAAAAAAGGGGGTGGGGCTTTGTTTCTGACATGTCATGTTGGAAAGGACACACGGAGCATATGGGGAGGGAGGGAGGGACGGGGGCGCGGGGGCGGGGGCCGTTCCAACGTAATAAAGTCACAACTGTCCCACCTTTAACTGTAGCCGTCACGGAAAGTAATGGAGGGAAACGGAGCCGACAATAAAGAAGTCATCCGCGGTGGCGAGGGGTCGATATACGGTCGCGCAGTGACGGCGTGATTACACTTTAACGGCGTTATTCCGTTATACCTCAAGAAAAACTACGGAAACCCGTACAAACACATTCATCTTCATCTTAAAAAAGGAAACACAACGGGAACGGAGGTTGACGCAGGCTACGGTCACGTGATCGCTAACATTATTCTTTCCCCCAATGGTCTTATAGTCGGCTACGTCTGTGACCAGCAGCCTGGAACAGCCGTTTGGTTTTGTTTCTTTTTTCTTTTTTTTTCTTTTTTTCTTTTTTTTCTTTTTACAAAGGATGCTCATTTGCTGGCTGCCCCATGGCCACACGGAGCTAGATTAACAAAAGAGAGTGATTACAGGGGCAGGGCTCGTCGCCAGTGGCCGACAAAAAAAAACATTTAAAAGAGGAGAGGCTGGAAAGAGGGAGTTTGGTTTATTTGGAGATAATTGCGCCGACAATATGTGTTTGGGAATTGGAATTTTAACAGTGGGATTTCAGCTGCCAGCGAAGCAACCGTCTGTCAGAGCACAAACAAACATGTAAACAGACGCTGTGTGTGAGGTTAAAGGAAGCGTATGATGCTTTCTTTTTTAATGTGTCCCTCAGCGTTTATGTATGTTTTTAGTCAAAATCCCCCAGGGGGCGCTCTTTTTCACTGAAGACTCTCCATTTCATTGGTTGTTGGAAAACTTCTTCACTGTCAATGATATGGATGTGTTATAAGAACTGGATAATGTGTTGGGTGGCGGGCACAGCTCTTTCCTATGCAGCTACACACACACACACACACACACACACACACACTTGACCAATCAGAGCAGTCAGGACTTTTCTGTGTGGGAGGAGCCAGAGCTTCACAGAGTGTTGCAAGGAGAGAGTGAAAACAGGAGCTGGAGCAACGGACAGTATGAGGGAACTCCAGCCTCCTCTCAGTGGGGAAAGGGGGGTGAAGGGAGTGGGGGGGGGGGCAATCAATAGTCTCGAGGAGGGGGGGGGGCTGGAGATGAAGTGTTCCCTCCTCTAAAGCAACAATAATGACCTAATAGCTCTGCTCCTCAGTCCACAGGGATCTGTGTGGATGCTTTCATACCCATGCGTGTGCCAGTGACTGCGTCATTATGTGTGTATCAGTGTGTGTGTGTGTGTGTCAGAGAGAGAGTGCACATTTGCCTGCGTGTGGAATTGCAGCCCCTCAACCTAATAGCCAGCAGAGAGAAAAAAAGAAAAAAAAAAGATTGCGGGGCAGAGAATTAAGAGCCGTCGCACCTCTCTCCTTCCTCCAGCTTCGTAAAGCACAGGCGCCTCTCCGAGCGCGACGGGAAGCGTGGACGAGCCAAAGGTATGATTGCAGATAAAAACAGGAACGGGCCAATACGCAAGAAGAACGGAGCAGCTCTCACACAACAACAGTTGGGCCTCACCTCATTCGACCCCCCGCCACTGAACCAGATGTTTCGCACATAAATGTCGCAGCATCCCCGGGGGGATGATATAGTGAGGGATACATGTGCGTCTGTGTGTGTGTGTGTGTGTGTGTGTGTGTGTGTGTGTGTGTGTGATGCACAGACTATATTCTCATGCAGTAAACCACTTCACTCTGTCCAGCCATTTACTTGCCACATTCTAGTATTTTATTATCATATATCATTATTGTAAAATGGTTTAATATTTACAATGCTATGGTTGCTTAAAGGTAAAGTATGGTGGATTTACTGACATCTAGTGGTGGGGTTGCATGGTGCATGCATATTAAATTGTGCATGACATTGACTGGTATGTTCCTTTAAATGCCACTTGCAAAGTGTTAATGGGGAAATAGGATTGTGCTTCTGGTTTCATTTTTGATCCAAAACATTGGCATCATCATTTTCAAATGCTTACAGAAACACGCGCACACACACACACACACACACACACACACACACACTCAAATACCCAGCATGAGCTTAAACACCAACATACCTCCCATTTCAATTTTGCTCGTACACACACACACAGACACGCGCACACACACACCATCCCCTCCACTTTCCACGACTATGTATTCTTTATAGAAATGAATATGCAAGGCAGAAGGGTTGTTATGGAGACCCAGTCCCATGAGAGGGCCAGTTTGGGGATGAACCTTATATAGAGAGAGCATAATGTATGCCGGTTTGATTCCCTTCTGTGGATAATTAACTGACCTCCTGCAGAAGGGGGGTCACTCTCTCTAGGCTCTGAGCAGTGGAATATGCACAAGTACAGACACTGGTGTCGACGGAGAGATCAATGCAAATATATACATAAATACATATATACCTATATATATACACACACACATATATATATATATATATATATATATATATTATAGTGACTTTAGGATAAGAGGGTTAAGAGAAGATACGTTTTTCATTATTTTAATTGGCCTGCAGGAAAGTCTAAAAATATAATGGAATGTGGCCCACATGAAAATCGTACTTCTTAGTCCGACCACTATGTGGAGCTGCATCATTGAAGATAGACGTCCAAGTTTGCTTTTCCAGTGTCAGCATCAATGTCTATATATTGACATATATATTTCTTTGAGTGTTTTAGCCTCTTCTGAAACTAACCAATCGAAACCACCTACATTTTGCCAAATCATCCCCTAGGCTGGATTGAATCCTCTGGTGGGCAAGTTCAGGCCCGAAGGCCTTATGTCTGACAGCCCTGGTTTAGACCAAGAGGATGTGAGTGAATGTCCTACTTTGGTCAAGTGGGTCATTTTGACAATTTTGGAAGTTATTACTCGGGAAGTTTTGTCTAAAATGAAATGTGTTACAATCTGACGGTCCCAGATCGAGAGGACAGACGATGTGTCAAAGCACTTGAACTTGTAAAGTGACAAAAGCTGTGAGGGGAAAATAAGGAGTGAAAACTAAACCTGCTGAGGAATGGAAGAGGCGTCATTAGACACTATAATTGGCCATGTTGGCTGACTGTAATGTGATTAGGCCGAGATTAAAATTTAAAAGGATAAGAACATTAATGAATTTAGGGACGTTATTGCGCCTTCTGGCCGGATGACTCAAACAGAAAATGGGAAAAGTATGATTTGATTCCTTCTGTTGAGCAACAGTTGCACCTGTAATCCAATCAGAGAAGATACAAGTCATTTCAGACCACGAGTTTAATCTTTTAAGACTAGTTTGATGCAGTTAAGGCCATTTATTTAAATATACATATATATATAATATATATGTTCCATGCAGCTGCTTTGGGACAGAACTGACACTCATACACATAGACAACAGAGTTGAGTGTTCAGGCATTTGTTAATCTTGTAAACATCCTTTCACTGATCTCTCATTAATTCAGCCCAGCAGCTGACAAGAAGAAAGGGAGGAAGGGGGGGGGGGGGGGGGGGGGGGGGGGGGGGGGGGGGGGGGGGGGGGGGGGCGTCCAAGTATTTGAAATTGAGTCAATTAACCACTAGAGTAGCAGCAGCCCTTTCCTCTCTTTCACCAATATGTAAATGAAGACCATGCCAATTTCCCCCCTCTCTGCTTTTAGAAAAACATTCTGCAGGGTTGTAAATCTGCATTTTATAATCACCATTCGAAAAACACTGTGCAGCCATTTTGTTTGTTTGTTTGTCTGTGGCCTCCTTTTGTGCCCCCCCCCCCCCCCCCCCCGCCCCCCGCCCGCCTGCTAGTGACAGGAAAACAGTAAGAGCCATTAATACTCTGTATTCATACTGACTCGCTTTTGGAGGCAGCCCCAAGTGGCCAACCAGTGAACTGCAAGTTTTTCCACTTCCGTATTGGCCTCATCTGTCAGCCGCCGGATCATGATACAGCAATTTGTGATTCTATATAAATTGTATGTCAATCCTAGAATGACGTCTCAATATCTACCTAATCAATTTCCACACAACATGCCTATAGAGGTTAAATTAAGGCTGTGTGTGTATTTTATCCATCTTTGTACAAGATGGATTCTGTACTGAGGGGATATATATATATATATATATATATATATATATATATATGTACACAGTGTTTATTCCCGTACTGTCTGTGTACTACATAAAGTTTGCGGGCGTGACGTCGGGCCCTCGGGGAGCATCTGTAGGTCAGGCCCAGAAAAGAGACGAGTGAAACGAGAGCAGACACTGAGACAGATGGTGATTTTACAGCAGCACGGAGGGAGAAGAAATGGCTCTTTAACATCAAACCTGGGCACATTACTTTGAGTCCAGCTGGCCGGCCACAAAAAGGGATTGTGAGTCCGGGGAAGTAGCCAGAGCTCCTGAGCCGAGGTGGCGGAGAAACGGTGAACCAGGCAAGATGGAAGGCAACCCCTCCATGCTGCTTTCTAAGATCTCCGCATAATTAGGACTGAATCTGAATATTCCGTGTGCAAACAGAGGAGCGGGGTATTTATCCGTTTATCCGATTTCTGCTTTGAAACCAGGCCCGCAACTTGTTAACGGTGCGTTAACACAAACTCTCATCTTTCCTCTGTTGACGTCAGCGCGCGACGCTCCATCTTTCCCGTCCTTGCAGCCGCCACGCGTAGAAGTGACCTTCTATAATTACTGGAGGCACACGCAGGCCAATAGCTGGGAGCTAAGTAACACAAGTGCCCTGTGTGATACATTGGGACGACGGCTGGCACGGGTTAATGCGTTTGGTTCAGAGCCAGATGCAGGGTCCTGTTGTTTCCTTTGAAAAGCTGCTTACATCACAGGAAGCACAAACAACACAAACTTTTCCATTTGTACTTCTGGGCCTTAGAGCAGACGCACTAGCCCTTATATGCCCGTTTATTACGATGAATAGAAATATAGGTCAAATAACCATAATCCTATTTTTTTTTTCAACGTTGGCTTCAACGTTTTTTGTCCCATGTGTTACCATGAGATCTACAAAAAAAAAACTGCAGTACCCCAGATTGGCCACTATGACGCTTTTTTTCTTCCATATCGAAGCACTTCCTGTCTCAAGTCCCCTGAATAAGCCCGACAAATCAATCGTTTTCTGAAACTGTATTTAAAAGCTCATTGTTTCTTAATACATGTGCAAAAAGTATACGTACACCGTAGTACCACCATTTGCCCACTATGCCACCGATGGTAAGTGGAGCTGGTTCTTCTCCAACACACCCATGGTTTATCGGGGTATAAAATACATGTATAAAACTAAACTGTACGTACCAAAGCTATGAAGAACAACATGTTGCTGAGCAAGTCCATTTGTGACATATTGACTCTGAAAACAAATTAAATTCTGAATTATTAATTGAGCGTGTGAATTAATGTGCGCTGTCAGCACCAGAAATGACATTTGAAATACAGCCAATACAAAATCAGGTAAAAATAATTACAAGGCAGAGCTCATTCGACAACGTGCTAAAACTCTATTAAAAGTTGTGTGGCTTTGGTCATTGTGACTTTATCGTCGTTTCCTCCGCAGTGCATGTTGACGTGCCTCTGTATCAATACCATCAATATTTCCCATGATGCATCACGCCTCATTTTCATCATTTCCTCCGCCTCAGGAGGAGCTAAGTGGAGTCGCCGCAGGTTAAGCCCCTCGTCAACAATGATACACTCCGCTTCCCCACCTGATCTGCTGCTCTGATATGCTTCACCTGAAACAACAAAGTGTGCTCTCGGACGTGTCTCTCCAAACCCGGTGAGGTCAGACTCCTCTTTCAAATACAAACTAAATAAGACACAATCTCTCCTTGATGTTTTGAATAAACACTTCTTGGCAGGCGCTCAGCTCCCGTTCACCCCAAAGACACTCGGAGGGAACATGTCACCGCTGCTGAGTAATTGGCGTCACGCAATGTCTCTCAAATTAATATCTGCGCATGTGAACTTTCATGATCAAAGTGACAAACACTAACTTGTTGTAGCAGTTGGAACATGCGTACTTGGCGAGGGACATGCACACGCACACGCGCACACACACACACACACACACACACACACACACACACACAACTCTAATTCAGCCATGTCTGCCTTTTCTGTGTCTAGGCCCGAGCGGTGAATACAGCTGGTGTGGTGTCGCGGTCGCATTACGCTGAAGGTGTTGGACCCATTTACATCCCAGCTCGGGTTGCCAAGCGGTGAAATGAGCCAGGAGATGTGAGAGAGTTTAATGGGAAAATGTGTTGGAAGGAGGAGGAGGAGGTGGAGGAGGAGGTGGAGGTGGTGGTTGGGTGAATTCGAGGAAAGACTGAAAATGAGTTAGGCCAAAGAATCCTGTCTGTAGATTTCCTTTAAAGGAGACGTACGTGACGAACTCCAGGGGGTCGTGTATTTTAATGGTTGTCAGTAGCAGATCAGGTTGACGGCTTCCTTGTTCTGTCCTACAGCTACGGCCCCCGTTTTCATTCTCTGCCTGAAAAACTCGGTACACAGAAACGCCCACTCTGCTCTGATTGGTCGAGCAGCTCAGTCTCGTGCGACTGGTCCGTCGCTCCAAGCACAAGTGCAAAGTGTCCAAAGACGAATCAGACTTTTTTTGCGAGAGGGAGGGATTGACTCTGACTATTCGTTATATTATATCCTATTATATGATCTTTTATCAAATTATATTATATATATGTATGTTCAGTTATCTAAGTCCGTTTTTTTTTACATAGAAAATAAAAAGTTATTGTATGATTCCAACTCAAGATCAATGGGAGCGTCTAGACTATTATTATTATTACACTGAAACTAAAACTTCAAAGAATAAACTCTATTCGTGTGAAATGGTGCAAATGGAACCTACATCTCGTCTGCCAATTTCACCTCAATGAGGAAACATGTATTTCAGACCAAAAGCCAGAAAAACACATTAACCTCAAAACCCACTCAAATTATTTCTTTAGATTTTTTACAAAATGGTCCAATTCCCGGCTCTCAGCCAGGCAGCCTGAGCACCGCAGATCAAATCTCCATCTCTCTCACATTCCATCTCACCACATCTTCCTGTCTAACAAGCAAAGCAGGGATTCGCTGCATGGAACAGAGCAAGAAATGCAGTCATCACTCATTTCGAACATGGAGATAACCCGACGTGTCTCCAATGTGAAGTATCTCCAGGACCTTAGCATTTAAATAACGGTCCAATGGGGTTTAATGTTTCACAATCAATAAGTCACCACATGTGTGAATATCTTATGGTCAAATGTGAGAAACTGACCACTTCTGAATGGCACATTACGTAAGTTAGGTCTGTGTTATCCATTTGGATTTCGAATTGAGGCTGTTTGGAACACAAAAAATAAAAAAAAAATCATTATTAAAGGTACAGTAGGTAAACACACCAGTCAAACCTGGCGCCTCCTTCAAAGTACAATAACAACAGTACGCAGCAACTTGGCTAGTACTATGTATATATCTTCATATATATATATATATATATATATACACACATGTATATATATATCAAAAAATTCTAATTCTGCATACTATACCTTTAACCCAGAACCCATTTGCACTTGTTGTACAGAGAAGCAAAATCCTGCTCCCACTTTCCCGTCCCCTCATGAAATACAGCCACGTTCAATAAACCAGCAGCCAATGAGACGGATACATGAATGAGCCGCACGTAAGCAGTCCATGGAGACCGTCAGCCAATCACGGATCAGCCCCGCTGACATGTTTTCTCTTTGTTTTCCGAATAACCGACACTCGCAGCACCACTCCAGTGATCCTCACCACCGACTCCACCGCCGCGAGCCGTCAAATCTCCTCCCATTAAATAAATCAACAACATCCGGACACGTACCGGCGAGTCCTGTCTGCTGGGCGGAGGGTGCGGGCCAGTCGGGGGTCCGTCTCCCTGTTAATGAGCGGAGGAAAGTCCATGTGAGCCGTCTGCTGTGGGGAATCCAGGGTCCGGCGGCGGACACGCGAGCGTGAGAAGTAACAGAGGTAATAGGATCACGGCCGCCCATCTGGCTTCATCTCAGCTACAGGCTACCGGCTAAAAATAGCAACACCTCGGTAGATAAGGCTGTTGATTGACTCATTCTGTCTCGGGCCGTTTGAGGCGCTCGTGAAAACAAACGGTGGATTGATGGAATGTTTTAGGCAACAGCTGGAATCTGAGTGGATGACTTTATCTATTCTTTATTTTTTTTTTTTTTTTTAAAGTCTAAAATATGGCACGTAATGTTTTCTATTCTCAAGAATGACATCAAAGCAGTGACACCGTCTCATGGGCCTTGTTATTTGCTGATCCGTGCAAAAAGGCCAAAGGGGGGCGTGGCTATCGTTTTGCTCGTTATGGCTACAGCATTCCTGCAGAGCTGGTGGCTTCAAGGTTGTAATATGAAACACTGAGTTCTTGACCATAGATTTGCAAACAATGCAAATATGCTAAGCATCGTTAGCCGTTAGCTAACCCAAATCCTCACGCTGTGGTGGCATAGTGTTATGATTAAGTCTTTGCAAAAGTCGCATGGAACATCAGATCTGTAAAAACCACCATTGCAGTAATAGCTTCACTATTGCAGTACTCTTATAGAACCACAGTGAGCGTGCAAAAATCCAAATTCGTTGTAGCGCCATCTAGTGGTCGCTCACCGCAACTGCTGAGAATGCGAGAATGCAGCGTAAAGCGCAGGCGACAACGCACCGAGTGACGTGAAAAATAAAAGCAGTGCGCACACCAAAATAGAGATCTCTCATTTTAGGTTTAAAGAACAAATGAGAAAGTTACGCACTGTGGCATTTTAAATGATTAATGACAGACTTTTTTTTGCCAACTCGTTACTGTGATACCTCAGGGTTTGTTTTTGTAGTTTTTTTGCAGTAAAAAAAAACAAACAAAAAAAACCCTTTCCAGGAAAACACTCGGATCCAGTCAGGAGCGTGCCAGCATCGCTCTCCCCCACCAGCAGGTGCACGGTGGAGTGTCACTAACAAACTCCACCTGCCACGGCCCAATCGATGCTGTAACAGCAGGTGATGCAAGCGGAGCCCCAGCACACACCTGTGCGGTTTTAGGTGTGTACTCGGCTCAGTAGCTACACGATCACGGTGACAAAAACACATAAACACGGCAGCCACACAAAAAGCCCTCCGCTGAAAAAAAACAACAAAAAAAATATACCAGCTGGGAAAAAAACAGCTTGGAGGAAAAACAGTGCGGTACAGTCATGGGTGGAAAAACAAGGTATGGAGTTTGTTGTAAAGCTTCGGAATAAACAATGTGCTTCAATTCTGGGCTTTAACATACTGACTTGCAAAAATGTAGCTTGCAGGGAGAACAAATGTGCGCGCGCGCACACACACACACACACACACACACACACACCAATACACCTATCAATGCTCAAATGCATATACTACATGCACTTTCAACCGAGAAGTGTGTGAATGTTCTCAAGGAAGTGAATCATATTTGCCACTTTTATATTTATATTTGCTGGTGAACGTTGAGCTTTAAATAAGCATTTGAACAGAGTTTGTAATATTCTTACATTTCAAATTTTTTGAAAAGTCACTGAATGAAAAGTATCTTCCATCATTCATCTCCAGCCTCATGGAGAACCCACAATGGGAAGAACAAGACAGATTGCAGTTACATAGAAGATGAGAGACGTCAGTAATAACCATGTGATGTCTCATGTATCCACAGAGAGAGCAAACACACTCCTGCCGGCAGCTACACGCACACACACACTCACACACACACACACACACACACACACACACACACACACACAGCTCACCTATGACATAGCAATGTGATTAGAATCAGTTCAATGTTTAAACCGCTGTCAGCACCTCTACACTCCCTCAGGTCCATCACCTGTTTGAGGTCTGGGGGAGAGACACATGACAACAGTCTCATTGTGAATGTCTCATCTCTCACTCAGGGGGTGGGGGGGGGGGTGTGCAGTTGATCTGCAATGCTGCCAGAGTCTTTGGTGTCTGCATGTCTAACGGCGCCGCGCTCCGTAGGAATACGATAACGAGGGGCTGCGCACAGAGGGAATGCAAAATGAGGAATCAAGCGTGTGGGAGACTCACCGAGCCGTTTAATAAGACGGATGGAGAGACGGCCTGCGCCGACGTCGTACTTCAGTGCCATTGTTGTTTATTTGTGGCGAGACGGAGAATGAGGGGACGCGCCTGGATCGGCAGTTAGCTTATGTTGTTGTGTTCCTTTAAAAAGGTGCAGTTGTGTACGATTTTTTTAAATTACAAAAACAATTACATACTGACATTTCCATGAAGTTATAATCATGTAAATGTATTATGTTTTTCCCCATTACCCTTAAATGGGCCCATTGGTTTGCATTTCCTCTCTACGGGAGCCGCCATGTTTTTTTTACAGTAGCCCGGAGTGGACGTACTAAACATCTCTTGAGTTTGAATGACAACTGAAGTACATAGGTTCTCCTGCAGGTTCAGAAGGGCGAGGGTGAGGCGATGGACACAAACATGCAACTTCACCTCTAGATGGCACCAAATCTTACACGCTGCACCTTTAAACACACGGTCCTGTGACGCGACAGCAAAACATCGAATCAGTGCATTTTCCGTGTGTCTGACCATGAACGGACGTCGATCAGATCAACATAGTAAGTGGAGGTCACGGTGACATTGATTAAGTCATTCATTTGGACCAATCAAAATCTTCCGTAATGCTGTTATTCGTCCCTTGGTGGTGGATCACAGATCGTTTCAGCGGTAAAACGACATAAGAACTGTAACTCCGTGACCTATATTGAGAGAGGGCGGGCGAGAGAGAGAGAGAGAGAGAGAGAGAGAGAGAGAGAGAGAGAGAGAGAGA
>JAFBJT010016342.1:16379-36757 GCA_016785325.1 Chascanopsetta lugubris | reverse complement strand
ACTCGCGAGAAAAAGAGAGAGAGAGAGAGAGAGAGAGAGAGAGAGAGAGAGAGAGAGAGAGAGAGAGAGAGAGAGAGAGAGAGAGAGAGAGAGATCATTCATATCTCCCTTATACTGTGATCCGCGACATCTTCAGTTTTGGTTCCATGCACAAAGGCGGAGGTGGGACGCGTCACAACGGCCTCAGCTGTCACAGGTTCCCCCCAGGCGCTGTCACATCAACACTGCCCAACACTTTAGCGATGTGTGCGTGCGTGTGTGTGTGTGTGTGTGTGTGTGTGTGTGTGTGTGTGTGTGTGTGTGTGTGTGTTTGGCAAACAAGTGCCTGTGCAAATGACTTGAAAATTAAATTCTCTGGCAAATGTGAGCGACCAATCATCACTAAGCTGCGATATCAAGGTGTCGACTGTCTTCTGATGCATTTACTCGCATGCGCCATACTGAGCAGTTTGCATATCTGTCGACAACACTACATACAAAAAAATACTGTTACTGCTGTAAATGTATTTTCAAGATTTTTTTAAAATGATTCCAACTTGGATTTAAAGGGCTTTTCAAAATTCCGCCTCACCAAATGAGACTGTACCATATTAATGGTAACCAGTCACATCTCCCGAGAGCAGAGCCGACTTTGTTACCCGACATGTGGTCAGCAGGAGGTGCCTTTCAAAATAAAAGCACTTTTATCACAGGTTTAATTACGCTGAAGGGTGGGAGGAAGGCTTTTATTTTGAAAACTCACCCAGATTAATCCAATGACACCAGGTTGTGATACAAACATGAATATCTATGACATGTACATTCGACCTGGGTCTTTTTAATGATTTTCTAAATAATACATTTTATTACAGTATTATAGAATAGTATTATATAGTATATAGTATTATAGTTTTTTTTATAGATACTACAGGCTAAAGTAATGATGTTGTTTGACCTTGTCGGGGGTTGTAGCATTAGCAGTATTCAGCGTATTTGTCTTGAATAGTCACCTTTGCTTCACATGTGGAAACGATCACGAGCAAGGATGGGACATAACAGATCCGACGTGTCCAGAACCACGACTTCAATATCATCAAGTTAACAAGTGGTAAAAAAAAAAAATCTTTTTTTTTTAATCATGTGACCAACACGTACTTCATGTGATCACACAGAAGCAGCGGTTGATCTGTGGCTGAGCTCAGTCTCTATCACAACCCAACAAAAGTCCCATTCAGCATGAAATAAATGAAGTGTTTAATGGAGTTCATCCCACACAATCAGGATTAGTTCAGGTTGTGCTTGACTCATTTGCGATTCACTCGTTCAGAAGTAAGTCTATTCTGCTGCCGTGTTAATATTTCCCACATACGCTAAAAGATTAAAACGCCATAACAAAAGAATGCATGAATACTTATCTTATATCTTAATGGTATGTGTCTAGTCATCCCTGTGCTCAGTATTACCATATCTATTCCTTTTTCAATCATGGACCTAAAGGTAGTTTCCTCTTTGAGATTCAAGTACGTACGAATCAGCCTGTCATTAAGAAAAATGTGCTGATACAGCAGAAATGGTGCATGAGTAGGTGTAAAAGTGAGTGATTGAGAGTGTGTGTGTGTGTGTGCGTGCGTGTGTGTGTGTTTGTCAGGGAGCCACAAACAAGCGAGATAGAGATGCACTTTTGCATTTTAAAGGTGCAGTGCGTACGATTTTCACATCTATTGGTGGAAAAACAATCACAAAACAAAATCACCTTAATGTTATCTATTTTTTGTTTATTTTTACCATTACCCTTAAATGAACTGCATTAAATGAACTGCACGTCACGTATCAAACATCGTGTTCGTTTGAATGACAACAGAAGTCTCCTGCATGCTCAGAAGGGTGAGGCTGAGGTGGCTGATACATTATGCAACTTCACCCCTAGGTGTCACCGAATCGCACACGCTGCACCTTTTAAATAGCCGAACCTTTGTATGCTAAGGATACCACCCGCAGCACCACCCTGTGCAAAACAATGCAAGCTGCTCCACACACCCAGAGGGAAGGCCCCCGTGCCCGATCCCTTACTTCCTGCCGACCAGAGCAGGACAATGGGCGCCGCTGACCTTCACTCAGACGCCGCGCATGCGCGCGGGGTCTTCGGAGGGTCACTCGCCGTATGACGGAGCGGCTGAAATGAGGCAGCGCGCCGTGAGAGAGTGTGATGCGCTTGAAATGCAGCGAAAGACGCACGACGCCCTCCGCGACGGCTCATCGTGGCTGACGTTGTGATGATTGAAAACCCGTTCTCCATCGTGGCTTTAGCACCAAGTCGAGCCCGGGTCAGTGCACCTATGAGGATGGATTCGCAGCAGCGCGGTGTCCGACAAACGAGAGCTCTCCGTGAAGAGGCAAACACGTGGGACCATTAAGACAAACACAAACATCCAGAGTGGCGCTGCTTGGCAGGAGCCTCAGACCACCTCCACCTCCTCTCCTCGCCCCCCCCCTCCCCCTCCCTCCCCTCCCTCCCCCCTCCCCGGGTCCTCGATCACGTTCCATCTCTCAGGATCTCTGCTGGACTGTTGCCCAGCGCGTGGTGGAAAAGCCCTTTTTTTACGGTAACAGTTAGAGACAAGAAAAGTATAGAGGCAGCAGAGTCAGGGTGAGGTAAGGTGACGTGTGTGTGTGTGTGTGTGTGTGTGTGTGTGTGTGTAAAAGCACTGAGAGGGAAGATAATGGTGTAAGGAAAAGGGTGAAAACACACCTGTGCACTAAATACAAATATCTCAACACAATAGATATTGGCCTTTAGGAAATGATTGAGTCACTTTTTGCAGATTTGCTACAAAGATCCAAAGTCTGCAGAGACCATCATTTCAATTGGATACATTTTAAACCCCAGGTTATCAAGCACAGATGACTGATGCTCAACTGTTTTCTATTTGTTTGTATACATACTAGTCTAGATTTAAATTGTTTCTTTTATCTATTTATTTTTCAGTTCTTTTCTAACTCCCTTATTTAAGCTATCAAAGTTGAAAACTGTGAATAATTAGGGGCGTGGCCTCTTGAGTGACACCTGGGCCAACCTATCGTAAGCTGCGGATGCTGCGGCAGCACCATGGGCCCACCCCCAGCGCTGCCTCTGCTCCGCCTCTTTGCCCAAATTAGGATTTTCCATGAGCTAGGATTAGGTCAGGTGAACTGTCGGCACAGATGAACCAGAATCCAATGTCAACAAACATCAAACAGGAGCAAAAATCTCATGCACTCACAGGTGAGGTGTGTAGGATTGAGTGACATCTAGTGGTGACGTTGCATATTGCACCTGAAGAACCATTATCTCACCTTTCCCTTTCTGGTGCTGATGCACTCCAGCTGCTAAATTAATGTTTTGCATATTTGCATTTGGATTTCTGCGGCTCACTCTCCCTATGAGTTGTTTTTGTGAATGGGCTGGAGATGTAAATGAAGTGCGATCATTGTTATTGATCTGTGAGTGCACGCTCACCGAGGAGGAGAGCGGCCAGTGATTAGTGTCTGTGCGACGGACATCGATCGCTCGCCGCCAGGCTGGATGGAAACGAGCACGTGCAGGACAACAAGATGCAGTGATCACGGTAAACTGTGTGTGTGTGTGTTGGAGGTTTCACATTCCACTCACTGTGATGGGGACAAACAGGGTGGGGGTTCGGGGGGGTGGGGGGGGTGGATGGATGGCTCACACCTGGACGGGGGAGACTGATGAATTGGTGGTGAAGAAGGAGTGAAATTGAACAGATAAATGGACGGAGGACACGGGATTAAGAAGATGCATCAAATGCATGGGGAGGGAGATCGGGGGCTGCGCATGCTCGTGGACATTAAAGGTGTAGTGTGCAATATTTGGGTACGTTTTGGTCCCTTCTATCCGTAGACATTGAATTGTAAAACAATAATATAGGCACTTTATCAAGTGCATATTCATCCCATGGTATGACTTACTTTTTACATTACAATGAGCGCTTTAATATTTTTTTTTATTTTGTTTACTTCTTTATTATTTGACTACAATATGCAACTTCACCAGTAGATGTCACCAAATCTTACACACTGTACCTTTAATAAAAAGCTTGATAACTAGAAAAATGTGTCTCACACACACAGTTTGAGAAAAGAAGAGAGTGAGAGGAAGTGAGCGTTTGAGGAGAGAAGCGTGACGGAGGCCAAATCACAAACTTCATCTATTGGATCTGAACCAGTGCCGGCGTCTTCCTCAGCTAATCCATCATCAACTGTTCCCACATTTCTGCTGCTGCCATGCTGGAATGTGTGTGTGTTTGAGTGTGTGTGTGTGTGTGTGTGTGAGTAGTCCTGAGTGAATAAACAACCTGATAAATGAAGGTCACCACCGAACAAAGCTCCCACTTTCCCAAACTGTTGCTGGGGACACAGAGGGACCAGGTTGACCATTTACTGACCTGCAGTGTCACCTGTGTGTTAATGTTTACACGCGTATCTGGTGTGTGGTGTCACAGTAGGTCATGGGTTCTATACCAATCAGTTTGATGATTAATGTAAAGCAGATTCTCGTCTGTGTGTTTACCTTGTTTCAGACGCACTGCGGTGTTTATGGGTGTGAACAGCTGGTGGTGTGAGGAAACTGAGCACTACTTTGTTTTACCGAGTGGTTATTTGTCAGTGTGTGTGTGTGTGTGAGAGAGAGAGAGAGAGATAGAGGGAGAGAGAGAGAGAAAGATAGATAGTGTGGCTCAGCATTCAACCATGCAGAACACAGAACCAGTAATCAAACAGAAAGGCAAAACACTGCGACTACAACCTGGAACACCTGCTATGACACTCACACTCACACACACACACACACACACACACACACACACACACACACACACACACACACACACACACACACACACACACACACACACACACACACACACAGGACCGGGCCTCTGCACTATCAAGGCTCTGCTCTGCTAATAGCCGCGGCAGCCTGGGGAATATGGTCGGCCATTAGTGAAGGACGCCCCCCCCCCCCCCCCCCCCCCCCGTCCCCCCCATTTTTTTTTTTTTTAAAGGTCGTGGGTTTTAACAAATAGCACAGAGCTAAGTGGAGAGACTTACACTGCGGATAAGATGGACGTGTGCCACACGAGCCTGTTTGTTTGTTTCAATGAAGCTTTTTGCAAGTCAGGTTGAGTGAAAGTTGTTTGAGCTCATTTGCAACGACGTGACGGGAACGGAAAGCAGGAGGAGGATGGCAAAGTTTGCTTTGAGTGGTAACTGCAGGAAGGATGGAGAGAAGGTGGAGACATGAGCGGACGCTGCAAAGCAACTATGCAAAGACGCCATATCAACCTATCAAAAAGGGTCACGTGACGGAACGTGGTGGAACAATGAATCGGCATCCATCGAACTGGACTGCGCACCAGCGGGTCTTCCACCCGGCTTCTGGTCGGTCTGAAAAAGAAAAAAAGGTCCGACACCACCCGTCATCCAGACGCTGCTCCTGGAGTAGATGGGGAATTGGTCCAGCTCTCCACACCTCTGATTGGTTTATGGACACATGCACCGTAGCACCAATCTCTCCAGTGTCTCCGTTACGGACACAACATGGCACCTGCAGCAATTTTGGCCGTAGTTGCCACAAGACGGAACGGACGGATTAGAGCAAGCAATGCTATCAAAAAATTCCCTTCGCTGTAAATGGTAAATGTCCCGAAGTTTCACAAAAACAGTCATGCGGTGCATCTACTGGCAGAACAGTTTTAGCCACGTCCCCGTGCTAATTATAGCATTGGCAAAACTGTGTTGGCCCCGATGTGATGCTCACTGTCACTCCGTGCTGTAATCCAGCTCACACACACACACAAACACACACACACACACACACACACACACACACACACACACACACACACACAGCACGGAGCGTTGGCACACGAGGGACTCTGACTCTTGTCTGGCATATCTGGGTCACAAATTAGTCATAGTCACACGAGTCTGGATTTGTTTTGAACTCCCTTAAGAGAGCAGGATACACTCAGTCTACGTTGCAATTTGTTTGTTATTCTGGCCCAATGAACGAAGGTGCATGCCGGCGAGATAACCAGAAGCGCCGAGTCATCGATTCAGTTGGTCCACATCTGTCTGCGGACTTGGTTTTCAGGTAACTGAATTCGTAGATGGCCACTGGGATGCGAGGGGTCTCCTTGAAGACTCCGGTTGAACTTCGACAGTCAAGTCTCTTCTGCTGCTACAATTTTGACTTTGGTTGAGACCGTTTGAGATATTCATACACCGTGCCATGAGTTTGTCTTCAAAAAAAATGTTCAAGTTCTGGCCAGACCGTAGACGCAGCATCATTTCCTGTTTCACTCCGTTATCATCAAACCCACTAAAATTGGAAAGAGCCGGGTCTGAACCGACTCTGACACGGCTGTCACCAGAGTCAATTACCAAACCTAATTTGCATGCTAACACGCGGTAAACAACACGCTCAGATTCACTTATACATGTGCACACATGCAAACATGGACTCTCTCTCTCTCTCTCTCTCTCTCTCTCTCTCTCTCTCTCTCTCTCTCTCTCTCTCTCTCTCTCTCCAATAATAATTGTTGATTAGCCTTCATCAGCTCCATCAAACTCCAGAGCATCACTATGGGGTCGATTACACAGACAACCGTGCCCATGATAACGATAATGGAAGTGGAGAGTACTCGGCATCAGCCGTGGCACACACACTGATTACAGTCCTTATTAGTTATGATGACTGGTGCTGATTGATATTTGAATAATCAAGTGCTTGCATGTAGTTGATAGAGAAACTATATTATTCCCGATTGACTGTACTATAGATTGGAGAATACAGTTTTGAATTATATTTAGACGAGATTAGAGTCGTTTTGATTCATCTGTAGTTTTTTGTGTAAAAAAAAAAGTGTGTGTGTGTGTGTCCGTTGAGTCCCTCCTCTGACAGACTGTTAAAATAGCTGAGCCAAACGAGGTGCTTCCTCATTAGCCTCATTAAGATCAACCCTTGTTTTGTTAATTGACATAAAAACAAACACTTGCTTGTGAAAAAGAAACTGCCAATCCCCCAATCCCTTCATGTCCCGCCCCTGCGTGTGTGTGTGTGTGTCTGCTTGAAAATCAGGGCTAACATATTATTCAAACATTGAGAGGTGCCTTCACATTAATCACTAAGATTAATTCAAGATTAATTCAAGATTTGCATTTGATTATTATGAATGAGAACATTTGCTGAAAACTGCCAAAGTTACATTAAGATATAAGGAATGAAGTACTGAACCACAGCACTAGAGTGCATGACTCACTCTAGTGGTGAAAAGTTGGTAGGACAGGACGTCCGGGGCGGAGCTTTCTGGCTCCTCTGTTAATACCATCATAAAGTAATACAATGACATCAAAACAGTTATTTCTGAATAATTAGGCCACATTAAAATCTTTATGTGTCCCCTTTAAAGGGAATTTACAGGAAGAAAATCCTCAGTGCACAAAAAGCTGAGAAACTCTTATAGACTTAAAGTCGGTAAAAGAATACAATTGTTAAAAACCAGAGTTGTCACGTATCTTCTTTAAGGTCAGTGTATCAAACGTTTTCTCATTTCTATCTTTCCTCTGGGGAGAACCTTGTTTCTCTGAGCATAAGCGAGAGAAGCATGCTTGCCCGGTAACCATGGATACCCCCGCTACTTCTCAGGCGCAACATTGAAGAAAGCTTTTTGTCAGACATATCCGCATACTCTGCAAACAACCCACTGCTTTGTAAATCTTACTCACTCCCTCATACATACACACACACACAAACACACACAGACACACAATGGACGCAGCCATCAGTGAAACATGAAATCAATAACTGTCATGGTTTCCATGTGGAAATAAGGTGATCACTTGCAGTAGAGAGAAGCAAGCTTTCAACATGGGCCAGTGGCCTTCACACACAGCCACACACACGCACACACGCGCACACACACACACGCACACCTGTGTACACAGCAGTGTTTGAGTTGTTGCGATGGTGACAAATGCACGGAAAAGAGCAAGAGGAGAGATGAGATTTTAGTGGGAAACATTTAATCTCTTTCACACACGGTGCCAGACAACACAGCACACGGACTGACACACACACACACACACACACACACACACACACACACACACACACACACACACACACACACTCACACACACAGATGCACACTCAGGAATAGGGTGGGAACAGGAAGTACCGAGGCAATCTCTCCAAATGTGACAAAACATGAAGCGATTGAACATGGAATGATTTATTACCCGTCCACCATTGCCTGTTGAAGGAGGTGTTCGAAGAGTAAGTAAAAAAAAAAATGGCTGCAAGTGACACTTTATACCATCCAGACTTTGAGTGATATTTCCCAAGGTTCTCCACAACGTATATATATATATATATATATATATATATATACACATATATAAACAAGGCAACCCCTTGGGCGCCGTCGTCTGAGACACACACCCGTAAAAACACTTAAGCAAACACAGAGACGCGCACACACTGAAATCCCAGGAGATGAGAAGAGAAGGAGAGCGGCCAAGGAATGTCATCGCCTGACATTTGTAGAGGACTCAAAGAGAGAGAGACAGAGAGAGAGAGAGGGGGGGGGGGGGGGGGGGGAGGTGAGAAAAACATCACACCAGGAAGGAGTCTCGACAACAAGGAGTGTTGTCAAGAGCAGAAATCAATGAGCACCATTTGTCCATCAGTGTCTGTTAAAGACTCTGTCAACAAGACGACATTAGCAGCAGCTTCTCACATGCAGCAGGTCTGTTTGAGGAGGCGCTGACTGTCTGAGGCTGCCTCTGGTGGACAGTGAAGAATATTACACCATACCTACAAATATGAGTTACTGCAGTGGTGCCAGATCTACTGTGCACTTCTGTTCCACACACATACACATACATTGACTTCCATAGTTTCTACCACAGACACGTATATGGAGATGGTGTCCGAGAAATCGCCCACAGGTTTCTGCAGAGGCCACGCCCCTAATTATGTACAATTCCAAACCTCGGAATAGAAATAAGAGTGTTAGAAAAAGAATGACCCCCCACCCCACCCCACCCCCATAACTGCAAAAAGTTGAGCATTTTTATCATGGGAGTCTATGGGGATTGGCTCACTTTTGGAGCCAGCCTCAAGTGGCCACCATGTGTACTGCAGGTTTTTCCACTTCCCCACTGGACTCATCCGTCAGCCTCTACTCGGATTAAATATCCAAAGTTTGGTTGGTGGGGCTGCCCATCGAACTAAGAGACCCAGACCGATGACATCACATTGCAGCAGGGGATTATGGGAAAAAAAACTAAGCCTTTACAAATTCACGGCAATAGCCTGGATTTCTGAACGCTCTCCTGCTTCAATAACAAGTGTTTCCACAAATATGAAGTTTTCTGCTGATGATAATGACAGTAATGGGGTATTGGTGCATTTGTGCTGTTTCAGAGAACAGTTTGGGTCAAAGTAAAGTCAGATGCTAAAAAGTGCTGCCTCTGACATGTAGGGAAAATAAAGTATCTATTGTCAGCAGCCTCCTGAAAGTAGGATTGTTGAAATGATGACAAAAAAAAAAAGTTAAGTTAAAGAGCAGCTCGGGCAGCATTGGGTTAGGGTCACCTGCCAAGTGTCCGTCTTTTCTTATACATTTGCAGGGATGGATATTAAGCTGGTTCTGTAGGCCAGACAGTGTGTGTGTCCATGTGTGTGTGTGTGTGTGTGTGTGTGTGTGTGTGTGTGTGTGTGTGTGTGTGTGTGTGTGTGTGTGTGTGTGTGTGTGTGTGTGCTGGTGTGGCTGACGTGGCAGCGCTGCGCCGTCCTCTTATAGCTGTCCTGTGCTTATATTATTATGTGCACTCGTGCATGCATGGGGGCATGTTTGTAATGACTTTGCAAGTGTGTGTGTGTGTGTGTGTGTGTGTGTGTGTGCGAGAGAGAGAGAGAGAGTGTGCATGCAGGTTGGTGTGTATTCATTCATCCCCCTTCCCTTGGTTGTCTGTGACAGAACCTCTATCTGGATCTTCATGCTGGTGCATAAGCTTATTAAAGTCAGCGGTCCCAGCAGTCCGGTGCATCAAAGACTCCCAATTACCATCCACATTACAAAGAGCGCGCTGATGTAAATGGATGTGTCGCTCTGCTTCGTCTCCCCTCAACCAGGGATTGTCAGGGTGTGAAGTCGCACGCTGATGATCTTCATTAACTGAACTCCGTTCCGGTGATGCCAGTGATCCCTGACCGTTACACAAGTTGAGCGATGTAACTAACCAGCCCTGAGCGAGTCCAGCATGCGCGTGTGACAAAGAGGACATGTTTGCACCCAATAACTCAGCCATATTGGAAATACGGTGCAATGAAAAAGAAAAAAAAGAAACAAGTCTGTGAGAGACAGTACCTCAAGGTCTGTTCTCTCTCTCTCTCTCCCTCTCTCTCCCCCTCTCTCTCCCTCCCTCCTTCCCTCTAGCTGCAGAGCTTTCACCAGGTCGCTATGGTAACTTAGGTTTCCTGCCAAGATCGCTTCCAATGCACCAGATTTGACATTCCTCCTTTTCTTCATTTCCTTCTCTTCCTCTCCTGTCCATCACTCCGCGCCCCCCCCCCCCCCCCCCCCCCCCCCCCCCCCCCCCCCCCCCCCCCCCCCCCCCCCCCCCCCCCCCCTTCCCCCCCCCCCGCCCCCCCCCCCCCCCCGCCCCCCCGCCCCGCCCCCTTTACCGTTCTCACCTCTCCCCGACTCACCTGCCTGTCAGGACGCGAGAAGTGGATCCACAGTCACGACATGGATGGAGTCGGCCGACTGCCCACAGAGCTCATCTTCCTCATTTCTCAAAGTGGATTCAATTGTGTGTTGACGCCCCCCCCCCCCCCCCCCCCCCCCCCCCCCCCCGACGCCCCCCCCCGCCCCCCCCGCCCCCCCATCGAGATCCAAATGATAGAATCTTGCAATGGAAGTGAAACAAAATGGCAGGATCTGGTTAAAGACATCTTCCATATTGCAGTGCGATGACATCACACTGTAAAGTCAATCATCTTACACACCATCAAACTCGTGTACCCCTCAGCCACACTGTGGAGCTGAGTGTTGCGTATAAGTACACATGTAAACAGATGGGGTCGCACACACCATCTGCGTTCACACATACAGTGTGTCCGCCAGCAGGGGCCACATGGTCTGTCCTCCTTGTTCCCTCCTCGGCAAAATAAGTGGAAAAAAAAAGTCTAAATGACAGGATTTTTAGGATGTAGCCCCGCCCCCTCGTCTTTCTTGTCCCCTCGATCCTTCCATTTGTTTCAGCGTAGAACCATAGACTCTATATAAAGATGGATGTAGCGTCTGTGATGTCACCCTTGCAGCTTATGAGGCTCGCCATCTTGCTGATGCCTAACTCCTCCTACTTCCTGGATCATCCAAAAATGGGCAAAGAGGAGAGAAATTGGGGGGGGGGGGACCGTGGTCGGCGCAGGTGTCGCTCAAGAGGCCTCGTCCCTTAATTATGCACAATTTCAAAGCTTGATGAGATAAAGCTATTTTAGGAGCCTGAACCACATTGCCAGTGTGGACGACCCACAACGTTATGTGTGTGCGCGTGTGTGTGTGTGTGTGTCTGTGTGTGTGTGTGTAATTACCTGTGTTAATAGGTAATTGCGTCAGATGTTTGGGGATTAGAGCTCCAGTCAAAGTTTGATCACTGAGCCGTTTCTCCCCGCTGGGTTTTCAGGGTGAAAGATTCTTCAGGGTCTTAACTTCAACAGGGAAATCAACCCGCCGGTGCCGAGCTCAACTCCCAGGAGACCGTGTCACTTTAACGTCACTGACTGACACGACTGAGGCAACTGTTCTTTTTCTGTGCGTGGGTGTGTCATGGAATCACCTACTGTAAATGTTATGTCACTTTTGCTTTTTCATCAATGTTTCCCATCACGTTGAATATTTGTGTTTTCATCCTTCCTTTTTGTTGGTGTTAATGTACCAAAGACCAAGTCAACATCCCTAAACAGAGTAAACAGACAATAAAGATAGACTTAGATTATGCCAAGTCGGCATTCATCTACCACAGCTCAAGGGTCCGCTTATGAGACCACGATCAAAGATGGAGTCCGTCATTCAGGGAAACATGAGGAGACTGTACTTCAACATGCTCTGCCTGAGTGGAGGAGACAGTGCCAGGAAGACAGCTGACAATTGACATCAACGTTATAATGATTAACTCCATGTTGTAGAAACATAAACACTTTGACTTGTAAGCGATCTGATCTACACCAAAATCTATGCGGGTCTTACTCAACATGCACGACATCATTCCCCAAAGTTTAGCAGCTGTCAGTCATCGATTGTTTTGCACTAACAAACACAAATGCTTGTCGAATGGTAGCTTGCGTAATGGCATGAGGACAACTGACTACTCAAGGGATGGCACATAAGAACTTCTGAAGTTATTTTTGCAGGTCATGAAAAGTTCAAGTGGGAGTTGCACACACTCTTCAAATGCGAAACACGCCGAGGACAACAACACAACAACGTCCATGAAATTATGAATTGGAACAGAAATTAGCGGAGAGCCTGTGTACGTTAGATAACGTTGACTTTTTTTACAGGGTTTAACAGAATCCACGAACCTCGAGGCTTGACGTTTTTAGCCTGGAAAATGTAGATTCAAAATAAAGTTCAGGACAACACGACACGACACGATCTCAAATACATATTTCTAATAGACCAAAACCCCCCAACAAAGATATCTGATCTCCAAGTATAATTAGCCCTCTCCAACTTTTTCGGACATCACAAAGTATTTCGATCTCAGCAGCTGCCGGACCCTGACCTCTCCGTCCGGAGCCGTCGCCGAGCCACGAACGCTCCTCGTGACACACGGAGGACACAATCAGAACTCGGGGACGCGTTTAATAAAAGACATGGCGACGCTCTGACCTGCGAGGCTCACAAAACTTTCCCGGGAGCATCTGTTCTCAAAGCACAAAACACACACACGCGCAGGTCAACAGGAAGACGGCAATAAGACACACACACACACACACACACACACAACACAAACACATGCAGACAATGGATCCTTCTCTCATACGCGCCCTGACCCTCACCTTCGCCAATCATTATTGGAAGTTTTAACCAATTCCCCAGTTCACCCTGGCCTGGATTCCGACTCGTCACTTTCACCTCAAGGAAAACTTTGCTAATGAGGTCGAGAAAAATCATCCTTGCATGCAATCGCTTTTCAAACTTTTCTATTACGGTGGGGACAAGGTGACTCCGCAAGGACGAGCCACCTCCCCACCCACTATCCCCCCCCCCTCTCTCTCCGTCTCTCTGTCTGTCCGCTCTATCTCTCGTCCTCGTCTTCAAACACAAAGAATCCCACCTGAGCGCCGCGCACTAATTACTCCTCCTATCAGCCTCCACTCTGGCTTCACTGAGCCGTCGGCTGATAGTTGGCTGGTGTTCGAGCCGCTGAGAATAAGAGGAGGAAGAAGAAGAAGAAGAAGAAGAGGAAGACAGAGATCTGCTGCCTTTGAGGGACGGGACGCTGGAGACCTCTGTCGTCCGTCCAGAGGCCACTTCTGGCGATGCGGAGACAATGCGGGGCCCAGATCTGATAAACAGCAATGACATCGGAGGCAGAGGGAGATGAATCAAAATGGCGGGTCTGTCATTGTGCTCGTCCGAATATTTACCTCGGGTTTGGGAATTGGGTCGGCGCAGTGGCAAGGTGGGTGGCACTGTTCGAATCCTGGGGTGAAGGCATTGCCCTCTAAGATGCCCATTCATTGGGTACAACATGGTAAAGTGCCCACTCGGGTGCCCCCCTTGCAGTGCTCCTGCCTGCCGAGGGGACAATATGTGGTGAGGTGCCCCCTTGGGTGCCTCTGTTGTAGATTAAACATCATGATTATGCCTTCTGCTTTGCCAGGTGCCCTCCCAGGGGCCGTAACCGAGGTTTCACACAGTTTGACTTAAATCATTGGTGTCCCATATCAAGTGCCCTTCATACCGTTTTTTTTTTGCCCCTGTCCCTCAAATATGCTGAGTCGACGAGCGACTGTGGGTAAACCCTGATTTTCTCCCATTATCCAAAAATATGCTGATTGGGGTTAAAGGTGCAGTGAGTAAGACTTGGTGACATCTAGAGGTGAAGTTGCATGTTGTGTCCATCACCTCACCCTCATACAGGAGAACCTATGGTGGACTTCAGTTGTCATCAAAACTCAAAAGATGCTTAATATGTCCTCTCTGGGCTACAGTAAAAACATGGCACCCCCGTAGAGAGGAGCCGCTCCCCATGGAAATATACATTCATGGACTCATTTAAGGGTAATGGGTTGAAAATAGCTTGATTGTAAATAATGAAAATGTCGGTATGTAATTGTTTTGCAATATTTTTTAGAAGTGACAATAGTGATCACAATCGTACACACTGCACCTTTAAGGAGGATAAGACCAGAATTGACAACATAGGGCTGGATAATGGATGGATGGATGGACTGAGGTTGCCCAATAGACACACATGCGTCAGCCCCGTGTTCGTTTCTTATTGCCAAATCTATTTTTAAATCCATATCTATGATACGCTGAATAACAAAAGAAGTCAGGGAAATCGAAACCTATTGGGGCAAAGTCAACACCCCTAAGTACGTAAGACGAGGTCTTATAACCCAATGAGACTAAGCATCACTGAGTCATACAGACAGACACACACTTTGCTGTGTTTATTTCTGGAACTTTTTTGGGGTTTTTTTTTTTTTTTGCTGCCTCTCCCTTGAAAGAAAGAAAAAAAGTGGAACTGGAAGGCTGGAGGAGCAGTAATGAGTTTCTGTGTTTTCTCTCCCTTTTTTTTTTTTTTTTTTTTTCCAACAGTTGCGCGCCACCGCCGCGCGGGGCAGGAGAGAAGGAAGTGCAGCCCAGATGAGACGACGGCATTTCTCCACGACTGTACGCAGAGGGCAGCGCTTCAAAGACAATCCCTCAGAACCCGTCTCCGGCGCCGATAATTAGGTTACACTTTTCCATTTTGTATGGAAACAAAAACACAGCCACGTTCAACGGGCCAATCGAACGTCTCACGAAGGAGGCCTCCAAATTCGCTTGCTTACAATCGTCGTCCGTTGAAACTGCTTAACACTGTTGATATTGCCGGTATTGAAAGTGCAACGGGCGTATTATTGCCTCTGCGCCCCTGCAGTTTGCTGTAATTGCATTTGCTTTTTTTCCCTGCAATGTGCGTTTGCATGCACATCTGTCTGTTTCTGCGGAGACCATCTGTCTCGCTCCTCTCCCTCCGACTAACCCTCCATCATATTTCTACGCGCAGAAACAGCCCGGAGCACAAGCTCTGACTTCTTCCTCCACATCTGTGAAGCATGCAAATTGCAGCTCCGCAGTCACTGTCCATGCTGCGCCCCCCCCCCCCCCCCCCCCCCCCCCCCCCCCCCCCCCCCCCCGCACACCACACCCCTGCACCCCCCACCCATCTTCCATGCCGCGCCCCCCCCCCGCCCCCCCTCCCCCCCCCCCCCACTCCCCACTCCCCCAGCTCCCCACAACCACAGGGAGGCTGCTGAGTTTTTTCCCCCTGCATGTGAACAGCAGGTAACAAGCGGACCGCCCGACCCTCCGTCGGCTCCCGCCTCTGACGGAATCGCAATGGATTGTACTTGTGATTATCATTTGATCAGGATTCCCCATTAGTGGATCCAGAACCGCGGCCGCTCTTTCAGGGACTCGCACACAAAAACAGGAAAAAACAGGACAACGCACAAACAGCCGTGTGAAATATGGGTCTGTCACCGGGCTCGTTTCTCATTCCGTGGGCACGCTCTGCCTCTGTCCTCATTTCATCCATCTGCAGCGCCGCATCTCCAGGAAACATCTTGTGGGACTGGATGTCACATCCCCTCCCAGGTCTCATCAGGACACTGGGGGAATTCTTCTCTACACAGGTGTTTTTATTCCAGCGCTCCGTGCTACCGCACGTCATCGCTTCACGGCAACAAGGCTCCGTATGCTAATCGTATTCATGCTGGAATCTCATTGGCTGTGAAACAGGCCTGCTCATACATAGTATCTGTGCGGGAGTATATCTACATGCTAACAGGTTAAAGGCGAATGCGCATGGCAGAGCTGTACCGGACACGCATGTGGAAGTGCACCTCCAATGTGGAAGTGGAAAAACGTGCAGTTCAAAGGTTGGCCACTCGAGGCTGGCTCCAAAAGTGAGTTAATCCCCATAGACGCACGATGTTGAAATGGCCGAGGTGAATTACGCATGTTTAAAACCTGGTACAAAACACAGCGCAGATCTGAATCAGTCACATGTTTTCTCATGACAACTCCGCCTCTTTGCCCATTTTTGGATGAACCAGGAAGTAGGTGTAGGAGTTAGGCCTTGGCAGGATGACCACAAGTGAACTGCCCACTGCGAGCCTCACGTAAAGCCCTCTGCAGAAACCCACGGGTGACGTCACCGATGCTGCGGCCGTCTTTATGTGCAGTCTACTGTTGTATTTGCCGTTATAGCCAATTCAGATCAATCAACAATTAGACTTGTTTAATCTAAAACAATATTTACATTTTTTTCCCCCCTATAACTCTTAACACTTCTTGGTACAGTTTTTCCCCATTAGCTCAGTCACTCTGCAGCACTTTCTCACTTATACATGCCTCAGGGTCAGGGGGCAGTTCGGGGCTTCAGACTCTGAGGAGGCTTCAGTGTGTCGAATGAGAAAGTCCGGTATCGAACCGCCAACACGCTGGCCAGAGGGCGACCCACTCTGACCCCTCGGTCACAGCCACAGCCCAGAGCAGAACACAAACTGTCCCGGTTAGACCCACATTAAACAACACGGTACCAACGTTATATTACCCTCTAATTCAGTTTGGCTGGGTTAAAGGTGCATTGCGGCTATTTCTAGAATTTTGTCGATGATGACAAAATCGTCGGTTGGTACAAACCGGCCACTCCTCACTAACTAAAGGCCTGAGGGGCACTGACACATAAAGAAAAGGGTGTAAACAGCAACACAACGCTGCTGCACAGCTGTGCGTGTGCGTGTGTGTGTGTGTGTGTGTGTGTGTGTGTGTGTGTGTGTGTGTGAAAATCCATTGCATCCTGCAGAGGGACGATAGAGGTATCGACCCATTTATTTTGCATAACCCGAGACACAGGCCCGTGTTGCGGCGCTGTCACAGCAAGGAGCGCAAGCATCTGACTTCACCCTCTCCGGCTCAAGTCGCCCATTAGAGGGTAAAGCCTGCGTGAAATGAAGCCAAGGCGGTGCTTCGTAACTCTGCTCCCATTAGCACAGGTGGAGCCCCAGAGCTTGGCGGCTCCTCGGCTCACCTCAGACACCGTTACGGCAGCGGTTTACAGAGCTGGTGCCAAAGCGGGAGCTGCGACGCCAGAGTCAGTCAGAGAGTGTGCAGGTGCGTGTGACGGGTTATTCTGTAATGAATTATTTCAAAGCCATATAATCCCAAATTTGAAGCAAATGAGTCTGAGGAAAACGACATGCAACATTTTATATGATATATTATATTATGATACAAATATCATATGATATTATTATACATATGTTTTGATTATTGTAGTAAGATGGATGACAGGACAGATCCCCGGTAATAAGGCCAAATCCTCTATACTGCCCCCTAATGGCTGGCTGCTGTATGGGTCATAAACCCTGCCTCCTCCATGTTGGTGTATGGAACATTGAATAATAAAAAGGTAAAGTTACACTTTTTTAGCTTTTTATAAGATAGCATCTGTCAGTGTAATTAGTTTGTATCACACAGGTGATATTCTGATTATTTTAAAGGTCCAGTTTAAAAAAAAAAAAAAAAAGAAGAAATTATTTATATTCCTGCTGACACAGTATAAATTGTTTTTAATTATCCTTGAATGACATCATTTACATCAGGAGCCTCAATGGAGGCCACCATGTTGCACCACCATGTTTATACATTCGCCCACAATCAATGGGTTTGAATGAAGATGATCATCTGTACTTTACCACAGGCCTCAAAATGTACAGCAGTATCTCCTGTAGGTACCACTGCTCCTGTGACATCCTAATATGGATAATACCATGTTGTGCCCACCCTCTGATTCCCACCCAGCGAGGCTGATCATTACGTGTCACGGCTGTATATGTGGTCACACGAGTCCCAGTGGCAGCAGCGGCGCTAAATCCACGAAGGTCATGTCAGACCCACTCAGCTGTGGTGTGAGGTGTTTAGTGTCTGCACTGTGCTTCACCCCTCCTGCTGATCTAATCGTGACCGTAATGACAGTGTTGACTTTGCCACCGGCTGCATGCACAGTCTCTCTGTTTTTCCATGATGTCTTCTCTCCATCACTTTAAAAGGTGCAGTGTGGAAGATTTGGGCCATTTTTGTCACTTCTTTTATTTTTTTATTATGATACAACTGATATTTTCATTCATTTACAAATCACCTAAATGTATTTTCTCCTCATTACTCTTAAATGAGCCCATCGAAGCATAGTTACATGAGGAGCGGGTCCTCTCTACGGGGGGCCGCCATGTTTTTACAGTAGCCCAGAGTGGACATAATAAACATCTTTTGAGTTTTAAAGACAACTGAAGTCGACCATAAATTCTCCTGCATGCTCAGAAGGGTGAGGGTGAGGTGTTGGATATAAAATGCAACTTCACCTCTAGAGGTCACCAAAACTTACACACTGCACCTTTAAGTGTTCGGCCTCCTCTGTCGCCATCATATTAAGAAAATCATTTCCTGTCACTATGGATACGGTGTATCGCTGTACTAAAGTGAAACTGTTCAGCACCATAACTGCTGATGTTTGCTTACATCTAAGAAACGGTGCGCGCGGATCAATACAACAAGGAGGTTTAATAAAGTCATGGATTTCTTTGTAAGCTAATTTTCTCCAGACCACTCCGACGTTATATATTCCACTCTAGTTCATGACACGGGAACATGCGTTATGATTAAAGCTCTGCTGTCGGCTGACGCCATTGTTGTAACAGAGAGTAGACATTGGGTGTTGTTGTTGTATAAAAGCAGCTTCCTCCCACGTGTTTAATTGACCACTGGAATTATACCATGTAACAATTAGGTTCTATGAATCATACACTGTAAACGAAGATGGATGACGTGTCCCCATACTTATCCCCATTGTCCCAATGAGTGTTATTGTGCAGAACTTTATATAGCACTGTATGGATGATGCCCGAGACTATAAGGAGTATTATTATTATTATTATGACATATTATTATTATGCACAGCAATCGATTGTAGAGGTGTACCTGATAAAGTGGCAACTGACAGAGTGTAAGTCAACATTAGGAGGTTTGAGCAATTTGAGTGTAGAGTTGAACATTTCAAGACTCAATGACAGGGCACATCTGCATGGGAGGAAATAGGTCAGATGATGACTCAGCAATTTTTTTTTCCCCCCCGAAAGGTGCATGATGGAAAACAATTGTTCTGACTTTTTTCTGCGACATTTCAACTTTTTTCTTTTATTCAAGCGCAAAATTATTGTATTCCTCGTCCATGGCCCTATACCAGACCACATTGTGATGTGCTGCTGTTAAATAATTTGCACCACCTTTTAATCTGCATGTTAAATTATGTACACGGCGGAATAAAAAAAGGCTGAACTTTAAAGCCCGCCGCCAGCCACCGTGTGGTGTCACATTCCAGAGGAGGTGATGTCGCGTCAGTAGACTTGAGAAAATCAACGCAATCAGAACCCATCTGTGCCAAGAGGAGGATAAATGTCAAGTCCAATCTATGCAAATACAACCTCTCGAGGTATGTTTTCATATCACCATCAGCTTTTACACACTATAAAATCAAAGAACAAACCCATGTTTAAAGGTGCAGTATGTAAAGCTGAGAGTATAATGTATGACTGGTCGCCTGAGTGAAAATGTGAATGTGATTTTTGCATTGGATTTTGAATAACTGTCTTCTTCAGTTGCCATAGGAGCATAGAAATGGACGAGTAAACTATTTGCAAACACGATATAACAAGACTTGATAGAATGACCTGACAGTAGGAATTGTTGCTTTCATTACCTTTGATGGAAACCTTTGTAGTTACATCCACACCAGGTCCATTCTACGGAGGCCGCCATGTTGCACCGCCATGTTTACAATAGCCCAGAATGCTCACAATCACATCAGAGTACCAGTGTCCGTGTATAATATCACTGCATGAAGCTCAAAACACTCTTATCAACACACCGTTCACGTTTAACCTACTGCAACAATTGGCCATGAGTCCAATGACCCCATGCAGCCTTGGTCCTCTGCCCAGTGAGAGAGATGAAGGGGGCGGGGGGGGGGGCTGAAAGTGAAGGAGG
>JAFBJT010016342.1:0-10836 GCA_016785325.1 Chascanopsetta lugubris | reverse complement strand
AGAATCTTGAAAATCACCAATCTTTTGAATCAGAGATACGAACTTGGTCTTGCCAAGAATGCTGCTGACAGATGAAAAGTCTTTGAGGTTCTAATGGAACAGGTAAAGCCTTACATTCTATTCCACTGCAGGTCTAGAGTGAATTTTCTACATTATGCACCAGAGGTCATTCCACCACCCACCTGTGGTATGGATCAATACATCATTTTCTTGTAAGATTAATATCTGTATTATGCCACACTGCTCGCAGCCTCATGCTTTGTATTAAAAACTAGGTGATGAATATGTCTAAATCAGAAAGAGAAGAAATACATATAAAATTCAAATTAAAGTTTATTGATTCTCATATCTATCTTGGTCAACAACATTTGGGAGCACAAAATATTGTTTGAATAATGCTATACTACATTAATTTTGTTTCTACAATGTCATATAACATAGAAAACCTTTTGATTTCTAAGTTAAGAAAAATGAATGAAATAAACAAAAATACCAATTACTTCCTTGGAAACACAATAGCCACAAAATGCATCGCGTGTTTGGCACATGGAAAATTATTAATAAAGTATGTGTATAAGATACACATTTAAATGATATAATAATAAGAAAAAGAATAATATAATGGTAATAATTATAATAATAAGAGATATTTATGTCTCTGTTATGATCACATTGAATGAACAGGAGTATGGGGTACTGTGGCTCTAGTTAGATTCCCTTCAGCATGATGGATGTTACATTGGCTCAGAGGTTTGGAAGACTGATGAGGTTTCATATTTCTTTGGGAATACATTTCAGACTTTCATATGCAGTTAGCATGCCTAATCGAAGCATGCCATATCTTTTTATATTTCCTCATTACCACAGATTTAAGAATAAAGTAAAAATAAAATGAACAGATGATATTACTTTCTGAGTGGCAGTCAGGTACAAATATGAGTCATTCCAGTTCCCTAAAAAACCAGAAACACATCTCTGCTGTGGTTACATCCACTCTCTGCTGCCTTCTGCTGATCCAGGCAGCCAAAGGATTTAGCAATTATCTGCTGAAGATAACCTGGCATCAAGAAATTCATTTCATTTCATCAAGTGATTTGTATTCTCCGCTGTGAGCTACTGCTCAAGTCTGTTCAAAACCTCCGCTGAATTTAATTAAGGAATTGACTTCTGTGAGAACTTTTTCGACGCTTCTCTTGTGGTCATGATTCCGAGGCTGTGTGGCTCTCACGTTGGTTCAGGTATACAAAATACAAACTTCTTCCTAATGCATTTAAAAGCCCGCAAAAGTATTGTCTCGCAAGTAACAGCTTGTGCTCCTGGTTTCCATCGCAGCATCTTTTCCTGGATTTAATGAAATCAAATACATGCATTGAAAACTAACCTGCATGTATATTCTCGAAGTGACTTCTCCTTCTGCACATCCCTGCAAAATAAAGAGCGATGAGACTGATCTGCAGCCATGTGCACTGGATGAGGATGGCCTCAGCAAATAGTCATTTTCAAAGTTTCTTTAACAGGAAGGTTTCTGCTTTCCAATTACACTTAAAGGTGCAGTGTGTCAGATGTTGTCACATCTAGTGGTAAAGTTGCATGTTGTATCCATCACCTCTCCCTAACCCTTCCGTGCACGCAGGAGAACCTGTGGTAGCCCTCAGTTGTCATTAAAACGCAAACGATGTTTAGTATGTCCACTCTGGGCAAATGTAAAAACATGGCGGCCCCCGTAGAGAGGACCCGCTCCCAATGCAAATATGTGTGGCCACATCAGCTTTACCGTTGCTCTCAAAGGGCCAGTTATAATCGTGGCACTAAATGTAATTTTTCAATTAGCATATTGTAAAATAGCTGTCTTCATATTTGATTATTATTCAGTCAAGTTAAAGTTTATGTTCAAATAGAATCAGTGTAAAACGTGTAAAGACACTGAACATATTACTGTGCACATAAAGTGGCATGTGTAACTAACTAGAGTTCATGGGCAATGTATGCTTTAGACTTTTCATTTTTGTTTCTACCTCTAGAAGTGACAAACATGAGCGAAATCTTACTCACTGCAACTTTAACTGACCAAAGACTACTCAACATACTATTTGAATGATTGTCAAAAGCAACTTTCGTTACCACACAGAAACCTTGCACTATCTATCACACCTATACATCAAAGACGAGCACAAAATCCGGTTATTCATGACGCAACTGTGCAAGTGCGAGAATGTTTGAGGACAGTCATACAATCAGAAAGTAGATCAATATTACAGGAGCAAACTCTCACACACAGTGCCTGGGTCCTCGACTCTAATTTTCCACCCCTGCTTTCCTTTTGATTAAAAAAAACACGGTTCACTTAACTTAACCTAGTAATATGCAGAAGCCACTCTGGCTGCATGGGCTCCTGTCTGACAGTACAATTGTAGCATGGGCATGGGCACAGTCGGGAGCGAGCTGTTGTGTTGTTATCACCTGTTCCGTAGTCTAGATTATTCATTTGCATTGGGTATTAAAAGACCAAATTACAGCATAGAAAAAGTCCTTAACCAGCATGGTACAGACTTGACGGATCATCCCACCGTGGAACGTCGGGGGCCAATCACATTCTTCATAGCACAGCAATACACTCGGACACATTGCAAACTTCTGTTTCGCTCCAGCTTCAGAGAGATTAATCACGGTAAAACGCGAGCTTTTCATGATAGTATTTGGGCTCTTTTACAATCAAACATCACCGTCGGCTGATTCAGAAGAGAAGCCCACGCTTCTGAGCATCACTGTCTGAAAAGGTGGTGTAACAAGATATGACTTCTCCCGTTTGGACTGTGACTGGTAAACTTTAGCCTCCGACTTTGTCTCGTCACTCCCTGTATCTGACGTTAAATTCTGAATACTATGTCCCTCTATGGCACATTTAAAATCCTTTAATGGCTTCTGTGTGGAATAAGGTCCTTCTGTTCCCATAATATCGGCATAACACTGACAGCTGCCGTATATTTTTGTAAAGCTGACCAAGTGGGCAAATGGGGGCGAGGCTTAACGATAGGTCAATTGTTTCGTAGCCCACTATAACCCGAGTGAACCAAGGTGTTCATAAGGAAGAAATTAAAGTATTGTAAAAACACTTAACTCTACACTAATTAATATAACCTTAATTGACATGGAATAATTATGTCCTTCAAATGAAAAAAAAGATGTGTAGTTTGTAAATAAAATATACAAATAAGTTTACACAGATCTAGAAATACTGATGAATTCTACCTTCATTCATCTGATGCCAACAAAGCTTTGCACCAAAGAGGAACTGAACTTCAGTTTAGGTCTGTTCCCTCGTCTCCTTTCCAAAAGAAACCCACAGTTCGTTTCACTCAAAAATATGCGCCTCACTCACGATGTTCCCTCGGAGATTGAACACTGTGAATTTTATAAAATATGATTGATCCTTGCAGGCCCAGTATATCACTGGCGCTCCGTGATGCAACTACATGAAATATTAAGAGTGGTATTCAAGTGGTGGGTGCATTGTTTCAATATGTATCAAAGGCCGCCATTAGTAATAAAGATGAGAGAAAATGAAGAGATGAGCCTCTATGTGCTCCAAACTCTCTCTGACGTCACATGTTCCACTCTATTTATGACAGCAACAATAGGAAACCGGGGGGATTTTGAATTTATTTCTCTGCCTGCCACTTGTCTGCAGATCGCCGTTCCTCTGCTATCTCAGGGGCCTCTCTCAAAAATGAGCCGATTCAAAATTCAACTGATCACAATCTCACTTTTCCTTCTTTATTTTCTGATAGTTTCCTCCTCACATATGACGTGAATTCTCCTCCGGCTCTAGACCTTTCTCTGTATGTTATGGCCAGACAAATGGCAAGAGTGACAGAGATCATGTCATTGAAAAAAAAAAAACTTTTTCCCATTTCACAGCCACGTCCGGCCCGATACGTTGTTCAATGTGGCCCGTGCTGTCGAGTACCAGCTGCACTGGTTTATACATGGAGGTAGAAAAAGTTAGCCAGAATATGTCTTTATTTTGAAATGCTTCCGTTTCCTGTTTGTGAGTCTTTCGGTCATGCTTGATGTTTACGTACGAGGAAGCACAGCTGCGTCCAGCAGCCTCTGTTCACAGAGCCCCCTCTCACATTCTTAGTCTTCAGAATAAAAGTCCCACTTTAGGAAACCACCCCATTCGTTTCCACACCTATTTGCTTTGTAAATAAGATTTTTTTTTCTGTATTTCTGAGCATAAGGGAACCGTTTCTGTTTATTCACATGAACTGGCGCATAACAAAACTCATTAATTATCAAATATTATTCATTTTCTTATTTTTTGTGCAGAATGTCAAATTGTTTACCTGACACACATTTGATAATGACTGATTATAAAGTGATGATGCTGTTAAATAAATAGCCCATAAGACGTTTACAATAATTTCATTGAATGATAAGAACAGGTCTTAATGTAACAAAGTTTGTTTGGCCCTCCAGGTTTGTTATGTGACCCCCCCCCCCTTGACAAATAGTTAAGGTTAACAGTTAAGTTAAATGGGAAGATGTATGTCATCGGATGTAAAAGCAGACAACGCAAAGCATAAATTTGATAGCAACACTTGTGGAGGCATAGCAGGATTTTCTCCCTTTTTTTTCAGATCATAAACTCCCATGGCCTACTCAAGCTGAACTGCTTCATTTCTCAGTCTGATGCATATAACCACAGACCTGTGTAGCACTCACCGATCTAAGGTTCCTGTAGTGAGTGGTCTGTGGAGTATCAGCAGCACTTAATGTAACATCCATTGAGAGCCAGCTTTCAGCAGATGAGATGCAGCCTGCTGTGACCCAGGCCACTGAGGTTCTAGGGAGCAACCAGCAATTTCCACGAGGTCGCCAGTTAAAGAAATAACTGGGACGACCAACGGAGCAAAAAGCAGAACGAGTACTCTACATTCAGTCAGCTGTCTACCCAAAGCCATTTTCCCACTGACTTGTCAGCCACTAGTGTGTCTATCAATGTTTTCTTTCTTTTTTCCAATTGAAAATGACAGGAGGGGGGGAAGCAGCAGAACAAGACATGACCTCTGGAGATGAAGTTGTTGGGAACATGCCTGAATTGGAACGCGTTGATGTTCACAGAAGTGAACATCGTCAATTTCAAACAGACTTGAAGAACACATGTCAGCGGCAGCAGATTTCCTTTTCAGATTACAATGTTACCACGTCCATAGCCTCACGAAACAGGCAAAAAAGCAGCACAGGCTATTTCTTCAAATGACCTGGAATGTCACTTCTTTTTATTGAATGTTCTGACGTGTGTGTGAACCTCTTATGTACTAAAGCAGAACAGAATATCTCACTTTTCTGAATCTGGCATTGTGAGAGTCTAAACAGCACCTAAACAACACAGCAGATCCACACAATTGCAACACACTGGTTCAATACAAGGTTTTTCTGCTGCACATCCACACCACTGGCACATGATCTGGGTAATATGGGGTTTGTGAGTCTGTGGGTGAACCAATGAACTTCTTGTTTGTAATTTCTATTCGTTTCTTAATACTACACACACAAAGGTCTGTTCAGCCGGTCTTCGACTTAACTTTGCTTGAGATGTTGTGACAAGTGATATTCACCACTTTGTCCAATGTTCTCAGACCGAACCATTCCAATTACATTTTGATTGCGATTGAGAAAAGAAATGACAAAAAAAAGATATATAAAAAGATAAAATTATACCAAAACATAATGGAACATTAACAATTATATTGAACTGATACTAAGAAAGTGATTATGAAACTATAACAGTGAAAAGACCTTGGCTCTGCACTTTAAACTAAGAGTGTGGTCCTTCCTGTGAGAGACTGACACTGAAAACAAGCCTGGCAGTAATTATCCTTGGTCCAAAACATTTGCCATCTTCTTTAAACAAAAGGTCTTATAAATGAAATGTCACAATAGTTGCTTTGAGAACTTCAAGACTTGACACAGCGCTACATAAATACAGACCATTCACTGTTTAATTTTATTCTAGGGTACTAATGTTACTACTGGAATGAAGGCTCTAAACCAAAATCCAACAGACCTTGAGTGCCAATCACTGCAGCTGCTTCAGCCATTCAGCAGGAGTAGAGCTACTCTGTACTGTCACTGCTAATACTAGAATTAGTATTCAATATGTCTGCTACATTTAGTTAGCTGTGGTGGCCCGATCCCACGGATTAAAATTCATTCACGACAGACAGATTCACTTTTTTTCCCTGTCAAAATAAAACTATTTCTCTTGAAGGAAACGGTGGTGTTCTACAGATCAATGGAAATCAGAGAATCAACCAGTGCTGCAGGCAACTCTGTGCTGAAAGTAAAGATTCTAGCTTCATTTTTAAGACCATTCATTGAATAACTAATCACTAATTACACAACATAATTAGCTCTGTGATCAGTAATAATCTTCTGTATTTTGCATATTTCTCTTGCTCTGCTTTGTCACATTTAGCCAGGCAATTGATCTCTACAATATGTTTGCTCAAATCACAGTGAAATCTAGTTCAAATGAATCCGTTGTACTAATTAAAAAATGCTAACCTCCTGTGACAGGCAGATGGACCACACTAAGCTTGGAAATATCAGGAGACTTTTAACCCATGACTGAATGGAAAGACTAAAGCTAAGATAAAATGTTCCAAATATCAACAGCCTTCTTGGCATGACACCTCCCACACATTTGCCTGTGAATGAGCCCTCCTGCTTTTTCTCCATCTCCAAACAGCCTTGATGCTGACATGGTCTACCCTTTCCCTCCGACAAATATCAATTACAGGCTTGGCTGGGGCAAACAGCTGGGAGTTTAGGCTCCGGTGAGATCTCACCTTGAATTGGATTGCTTGACTCTCCCCACTGGTACGGATTGGAAGCATGGCCACGCTCCTCTTCATGCTAAGCCCCGGCACATCCTTTAAAGGAGTTTGACCCTGTCTGACATGGATGTCAACCCCGGGGGAGATCGGGGACTCGTTTGAAGGTGTCTGGCCTAGATTTATTACATAACATACTGATGTTCGTGGATTTCTTTTGATGAAGATACTTTGATGGAGGTAAACCTCATTAGATGTGTTTCACCAGCAGATAATTGGCAGCTGCTGGCGTGTCACAGTCTTGCCCACTCGGTAACATAGTATGCGCAAACGGGGTTTTGTTGCCTTTGCCACATCTTTGCCTCATTTAACATAGAGTATGACATACACTTAATACTCAGGCAACACTTCAGTGAACACTGTTAAATGTTATCATCTATTCTACAAATGGAACCATTTGGAGCTCTTGTTGTTTATAGGTTATTATGCTATTATGTAACAACCAAATTGAGCTGCTTGTGGCCCTCGAAATAAAATTAGTTTGTCACCCCTGGTAAAAATAACATTTTGTTATCTTACTTGTTACATTGGACTTCCGTCCACCACGAGGATGTCTTTCACACCTGTGGCTCACCCTGTGGATATGCTTTTCTCTTTATTTAATACCGTCATACCGTGGCCCATTTGAAAATGTGCAAGTATGGATTGTGAAGATGCAGTTTGACTGACTGACATTAGATCTGCTGCATTAACATGAACCTAATTCCATGAAATTCAGTCCACAGTTTCTGACAAGGGAAAAATCACCTTCACTGGTAAATAGACATGATGCAAAGAAAAGAACACCGTCACGAATACAACTCAGAAATAATATCAACATTGGCGACAATAAATATTTAACAACAAAATGATGGTGTTTTGTTTTCATGTGAACATGCTAAAAATCAACAATTTTCCCAAATATTTTGCAAGACAGGAGTCACAGAGACAGTCTGAGACACTCACAGAGTGTGAATAGGCTTACTGAGCAGAGGTGTCTGACTTCAGTGTTTACACAAGGAAAGATCTTAATGATAATGATGAAACAAGGATGCAAAGTGAAGAATTACGAGCCATTTCCGTCGATACGAAGTGACACTACACCACCTGCAATTACGGCTGCGCTCCGTGAAGAACACATGCATCTTACCTGGCTGAGACAATGCAGGAGAATTAGGAGCATGAGCTCTTGCTCTTGAAGGGCATCTGTTTTGAGCTGAGTGAGCATCAACCATTACGGAAAGGTCAATATGGCCTGATAGTGAGAGACCTCTCAATCACTCAGCTGTCCTTCAACCAATTATCTGACTCAAATATCATGAGCCACACAAGGCGCAGTACATACGGTCTTCCAAGCGACGTCCTTTCAAGCTAAAGACAGGATTCTCTCCGTGAATAACTCACCTAATTTTTGAGGAGCTACAGCGCATCCATTGCAGTGTGCTCCTTTGATCCACTCTCAAATTCTTTCTCAAACAGAGACATGAGAGGAGAAGACTGATAAATATCAGCATGATGAATTCATCACTGACTCGGCACTGCACCGACAAAACTAAATGATCCAATGGCTCTAACACTTGGCAGTGTATCGTCATAGGTTTTTTGTAGCGATACACGGCAGATCGCTCCTTCTCACACCTGCTTCTGTGCCCACTGTGGCTCCAATGCACCTTGGCTTGCCCTAAAATACTTTTGTCAAAGTGTTTATTTTGATGGTTTGAAATTGTGTTTTCCAGCGTGACCTCTGTAATATCCTTTGATATTAGAATTGCAAACAGTCATTGGCAGCTGCAATATTTATTTGGCCTCATATTTGAGTTTCTCATTCCCTCTTGTACAGCTGAGGAACCAATGTCTTCAGGCACTTTGTAGATTATGAAGCATTGTTCATTTAAGTTCATTATTGATGTACATTTGGATAACACCTCATTTGAGGTGGTAGGGCAGCAGCTCATTTATGTATACAAAATTAGGCTCAAGTGTACTCACTTATAGCTTTGCTACCTGAGGCATGGTTTTATTATAACAGCTCTTATATTAACCACAAAAGTACTCAATAAAATTGCAGCTCAATTATGTGCAGTAACAGATCTGATATAATGCTCGGGGTGAAGCAGAGTGTAATAATATTGTCTGAGGGGCTTTAACATTTAGATTCACTTTTTTTAGGATATGAATGGAAACAGCACGTTCATGTGAATTTCGTCCAACCTGTTGAAGGCACAAAAGCTCAAGTATAAACTTTACACAACTCCCCCATGGTTGGTTGTGTTTTTCAATTCTCATCTCCAAGGTCTTCACCAAGGGCCCTCATGTAAAGTATAATTGTGATTTCAAGATTTTAAATGGTATCTAAATGTATCTTTATGACAATCAACAAAGTATATGGATGCTAGGCTCTCTTTCTGTTGTTCTATGGTTTCATCTGGTTTTTGATTTCCATAGAAATGTATTGCCGTTATTCAGAATTTAATTTCCGACAGGAATCTAATAAAACCCAACAAAAAGTCTCAAGTCCCATAAGATTAACTTCTAAAAATGGTTCTGTATATTTATATATTCCATTTACGTTTATCTTCAGTTTTTATTAGGTATAAATCATAATAAACTTTGGGTCGTGGTGAGGTTAGGTGAGAAATAAATAATACCAACAATAATATTCTTACCAACAGACACATCACGGAACCCATTCCTCCTCACAGTCTTGTCTGACTGGATTGATCATGTCTAATTTAAAATGTATAGTTCCGAAGAATAAATAGAGATACCACACCTCCAAATCTATTCTCTTACATTGTGATCCAAATTAAATTTAGGTCATTTAAACACTGCTCTGGAGCCCTCTGTAAACCATGTTTCTGCAGAGGCAATCACAGAAAAATGTGTTTTTGTGTGAAAATAATACAAAATGGATGAGTTCATTATAATTTCATGGAAGTTATTAAACTTAAAGTTTCACATTAAAAGGGTAGAACTATCAAATGAGGAGTGGGCCTGCACTGTATTGTGTTGTATCATTGTTCACAGCATGAAGAAAAGGTTTTTCCTCTCTATCATAGTTTCACGCCATTGTTCTGTATCTGTTGTTTATGTTTTTTAGATGCCAGTCTTCCAAAAGTATTGTTGAGGGATTGTTGAGGGGCAATTGTAGGCCTGGCTGATCTGTGCGGGTGTCTTATTTAAATGTTTACTTAAGTTGTATAAATCAACTAAAAAGTACTTTGCTTTGGCTCCACAGGAGCTCGGCCTCTCTATTCATTTAATGCCTCACCCACAACATTACCCTATAGACCAAATGTCACACTAATAATAGCAAATTGATACTGAAGCCTTGATGAAACAATATATTCATTTTTAATGTGAAAGCATACGAGTTCCAAATATCGGATAGCTGCCTCATTACCTACTAATAACTGTCAGCTGCGCTGAAAAATCAATACAAGTCAACCCTGAGTAGTCTCTATAATTTTAAACACTTACATGGAAAATGCACTGATAATATGTGGAGCTTTACTCACTATCTGCGTACACCCAGAACAACCAGAAACAGCAAGGTTATATAAAAAATGTAGTTTAAAATCAACTGAGGAAGTCTATGGATCTATAAAAGCGGCTGCAAGTTGGTGGCCGTATAAAGCAAAGCGTGACAGTCGATGTTTTCTACTAAAAACCAGCTGATTTGTCACAGTTTGTCACCTGATGGGAAAAAAAAATTTTTTTCCTTCCTATGACGGCAGCAACAAGGTTGAATCCAAGGTGATACTTCCTCGAGTGCTGCATTTGTATTCGCTCTTCTCTGGACATTCTCCATCAAAGTGGCTCAGTGGTGAAGCAGTTCACCGTTTAAGAGGGCCAGAGGGAGTCTGGACGCTCAGTGTGCCAAAATGGTGTGTTTGTTTGTGTGTGTGTTTTGTGTGTGTTTTGTGTGTGTGTGTGTGTGTGTGTGTGTGTGTGTGTG
>JAFBJT010016312.1:56302-67226 GCA_016785325.1 Chascanopsetta lugubris | reverse complement strand
GGGGGGGGGGGGGGGGGGGGGGGGCTGCAGCTCTGCTCTCAGAACGCACACAGCTGTTCATCATGGAATTTCTTTTGAGGCCGGAAACCAAGAGCGCACCGAGCGGCCGAGGCGAAGGGGGGAGATCACCTGACGGCTGTGCCTGTGCGCTTCTGGTCTTTGGAGGAGGAGGAGGAAGAAAAAAAAAAAAAAAACCTGGCAAAGTGCTGACTCCTTTGACCGCTGGCTTTGAAATGGAGCTTGACTCAGTTCTGCTATTAATAGCCTTGTGCCTTTCTCATGCCCCATTGAGAACAACGCGTCACGTGCAGGCCGGGTCATGGGGCCGACTGCGGCGCTCAGAGCACAAACCATCAGCGGCTCACTCTGACATTAACGGGGGGGGGGGGCTGACAGGAGGGGGGGGGGGGGGACTAAATAATAACCTGACATTGGACAAGGTGGACGGGGCTTAAAAAGTGTCCGGCGACGTGTTCATGTGCTGGTGATTAAAGGAGAATGCTGTGACAATGAAAGGCATGGCTGAGAATCTGCTGTTTGACTTCAACTGTGAGAGCTGCTGCTCGATGGCACATTCATAAACGAGACCGACGCACTTCTTCTCTACACATGCATGAAGGCCGATCGGACCCCTTATGGCACCTTTCATAAAGCGCCGCTGCGACGCCTTCGTCATCTGCGTCATAAGAGGCGACCGCCGGGTTTGGGCCATGCTCGTGATACAGTGTGGCTGATCGTGGCAGCGACCATGCAATGACCAAGTTACAAACCGGGGGGTGTGGGGGTTGCTGGGGTGGGGTGGGTTCGGCGGAGGAGTGGTACGGAACCTATGGTGTTGCAGAGCGGGTTCTAGTCGAGCCGGGACAGACCCAGGGCCGCTGCCGCGGCGGCCACCAGGAGGGCGGAGCTGGCCAGGACCACCGTGCCTCCTGAGCGGAACACCTGCCGGCCGTTCAGGGGCTGCACCGGCCTGAATGTTCCCACCATCGGCTTCCCGTCGTGGAACTTGAGCTCGGAGAAAACCCGGAGCTGGAGGAACAGGAAGGTGGGCGCGGATTGTTAGGAGCTGGACTGTGTTTTTTCCGATAACAATCGAGGTGAGAAACTTCACCGAGACTAAGACCGAGCCGTTGGTGGTGCTTTGATCCCACTCTAAGTGGAAGATGATGGAGTGACACGATGGTGTGTGAATGTTCTGTGTGAATATGTGTGTGAACGACTGACGGGCAAAGCTGTGTTGTAAAGAGAGGTCACAGAGTATTTAGATTAGATTCATAACTTGTACTTTTTGTGCGAAAACAAAGGGGAAACATTTGAAGTTGTGATTTTGCCAGTTCGGCCCATTGGGGATCCAATTTGTCTTTTTGTGGCCCTGAAAATAAAATGAGTTTGACCCCTCTGCCCCAATAACCCCTGATCCACAGACCACCTAATCCATCTAACGGTACCGTACCCTAATACTTGGAGGTTTGTTTGAGAAACATATCGTTCCCTTGGATCCGACCCAAAGCATTCATTATTTCAGCGATTTCACTCAAGTCATTTTCTAAGTGCGTCCACCATTGTTGTAGGGAGAATTGTTTCTCGACAGCCCCCAGACTGCGCCTGTATAACCCGATTAGAGAAACCATATCCACCTGCTCCGTGCTCAGAGGGATGGGGTCCTCGAACAGAGTCCAGATCACAGCCTCCGTGCAGCCCGGGGTGGTCAGGGAGCCCTTGTACCGGTAGTACCGGGTCATTTTCTCCTCAGGTGGGATCAGCTGAGTCAGCGAAACACTCGTCAGAGATGTGGTGTCATCTGAAAGCGGAAAAACCATAGAGGAGAGTTGGTGAGCGAGGCGCCACACCCACCGTGTCTCTGTGGGGATGCTCACACGGATGGACAATACTGACTCGGAGCTCTGATGCTTCGCAGGGCGTTGGTGATGGGGTCATACTTTTTGTTCCCACTGTTGGATTGCTGTGTGTGGACAGAGGATGACATCAGCTGCGGCTCTCTCTCTCTCTCTCTCTCTCTCTCTCTCTCTCTCTCTCTCTCTCTCAGGTTACAGTCATGATTGTTACCTCATAGAAAAAGCCGAGGACAGCGACTCCCTCTGGGTCGGCCAGAGCCTTGGTCAGGTCAGCGTATTGATGCTTCATGTGGACAATGTGCATCTGGAGATGAGAAATCGATGGCGTCACAAATACGAATTTCACGAAATATATGTCAAAGGTATTGACTGAGCGATAAATACCACAAACGTTTGCTTAGAAATATATAACGCAGATGACCACTGTATCATTGTCACAGTGTTGTTGTGGCACGTCACCATGGAAACTCTGTCCTTGTTGTTGTTGTTGTTGTTTCCTACTTCCTGGTTGTCATTACCAGCGCGTCACAATGTCAGGCCTCTGGGTTTCAACGACAGAAAACACTGTAGGGCAGACTAACTGTGATGTACCTACGGGATATGTAGGATGCGTGGGCGGGAGCTGCTCAGTGGTAGAGCAAAGCCCGTGAAAGCTTAAGGTTGTGGGTTCAATTCCCGCTTGCTCAATGAAATTGTCGAAGCCGTCAATGTTAGTTCGTCGTTGGGCCACCTGATTGGACAACTCTCTCTCCCCCCACCAGGTTCATTGTTTGCGCAGCACATCCAAACACCATAAACTCGCTGGAGAAGACTATTGATCGGATAAAGCTTGAACTGAGCTCCACGCCGGGGAAGGCAAGACTATCATTTCACTGGTTAAACTTTGATATACAATCATACGTCTGATTCCAGGCTTGGTAGTTATAGGAAAACAAGTGGCGCTGTCCATTGTGCTGAAAGTCAAATCCTGATAGTAGTCAGAGGTTGGGACGTTGTATTAGTGCACGTGTCCTCTGACATTTGTTCTGGTGAGTTGAAGTTGTTCGTTTTCATAGTATTAATTCACCATATCAGAGGCTGTGTGTGTGTGTGTGTGTGTGTGTGTGTGTGTGGGCTCTGTGCAGGAAGCTGAACATACCTCCATGGGATACTGCTCCCCATCGATGGTGTGTTCAGAGCCAGGTCCTCCGTTGTTGCCCCAGTGGAGGTGGAACTGTACGGCCTTGTAGGCGGTGGCCAGACCCCCCCCTGAGATGGTGCTGACATGAGGAATCCCGACCTGAACTGGTCAACACATTACGCACGCCACACACACGCAGAGTTAATTAAAGCACCGCTGTTTCTAAGTCATCACTGGGGGATGAACTCACCCGAGTGGCCGTTGTTCTTGATTGTGCCTTTGAAGATCTGCTGGTAGTTGTTGAAACGGAAAGGTATCAGGTTCGTGTCTTTCACGGTCTTTCTGGTGACGATGTTGATGGGCGACTGGGAGTTTCCTGCACAGGATTTGTCGACGTGGTTCCACTTCTCGGGTGCTTAAACGAGAGGGGGCGACTCTTTGAAAGCTCCGTGTGGCTTTTGAGGCAAACGGCTTCTTGATTTCATCAGGAATGTGTTTGTCGGCATCCCTCGACTATTTGATTCATATTAGGAGTTCCACAGGGATCAGTCCCCACAACCTCCGAGATTATCGCATTATTGTAATATAAATCTTACTTTCCATGACTATGTCTCCTAAAACACAATATTATCAAATGTATTAAGTTGATTTATTGTTTTACTTTGCTCTAGTTTTAAATATTCTTCAACATTTCACTTCCCACCCAAATCAGTGTGACTCCTGTTGCGTAAATGGAGACCCGGTAACAATGTTAGCGGCCGGTGACTGTGCACTGAGTGTATTGAAAATCATCTTACCCTTACACTGGTGGTCACAGGTAATCTGGGACTGATAGCACCAATCTGAAAGACAGAAAATGTAATGTGGTCAGTTTACACTGAAACTCTGTTCTGGTGTCGGCAGCTAATACACATTAGCGTGTGACTGGCGAGCATCCGGCCCGATCCAATGTGTATTTACACTGGATTAATGGTTTATTTTTCTTTCATTACCGCAGGCACTGAATTGTTCTCCTCCAGGTCGAGGTCAACTGTTATTTCTGACCTCGTAACACAGGAGCCGTCTTCCTATTCACCCCAACCAATGGCGCTTGCACCTTATCTCTCGGCGCTATCATAATAAACAGCGCGGCCAATCTCTTAGCATCAGCCAGCTCCCATTCTCACATGTTTGTCTGGGGGGGTTATTAATATTTCACAATCGGTTTGCATGTTTCCACCCACCTCTCTGAGACAAATATCTGCCGCGATCACTCAAATCAAATATTTATGAAAAACACGCGGAACCATTGAAAAAACAAGGGGAGGGTTCCCCCCCCCCCACTCCCCCCGCCCCTGCTCTGTTATTGCAATTGTATGAGGGGGGTGAAGGAAGTGGCTGCCATGTCGCTGAGTGTTTTGCTCCTGCTCCACCATGAGAATGACAACTGAAAATAAACTCTGCAAACATGTTAAGGTCGAGAGGGGTCAGATCGCATCCACTGATATGATCTCATTGGTTCCTTTTGGTGAAAATGACAATTTTGTGTTCATTTAATCATACGGGTGCATTTTTGTGGGCGTGGTGGAGGTGGGGTGGGGGGGGGGTGAACGAGCAGTAGAACCTCTTCATTATAAGGTCTCACGGCAGAAACAGTCACTTTGACCATCACTTTGTACTACTCTGTACTTCATTTGCTTGTTCAGCAGACATTTGTTATTTAACCAACATATCAAGATTTGTTGTTGGCAACGTCAAAATGTGAAAACTGAATAAAAGTGATAAAAATGTAAAAATACAAAACAAAGTATAGCATTATTGTTCAAGTACGACACTGGAATTATATAGATGGAATTATTATAGCACATACTCTGAATTCATTCATGGGTGCCTATGATTATTTTTGCCTTTACTTAAGTAAATACAACTAATTCCCTCATCATACATTCTTGTGCAAGACATGAACACACACACACACACACACACACACACACACACACACACACACACACACACACACACACACACACACACACACACACACGCATATGAACTTTACATCTGTGGCACAGAAGCAATGAATTAGAAGCTCTTTCAGATTTGTTGAAATATTCACACGCGCCCTCTGCCGGTGGACACATCTGCACTGTCAATCCCCTGCTAATTTCAGCCAATCAGGTTCCTGTCCGTGCAGTTGAGGGCGGGGCTTAGCTCCCCCGTGCTGCTCGGAGCAGTGGGGGAGTTCAGAGCGGTGATGTCCACAGATCAGAGACAGGACGGGGACAGTGATTGATGATTGACCGATGTGATTAAAGGTGTCAGACATAAACATGTCAGTCATCACACCCACGGGGCAGGAGGGCAGATTGACACAGGCTGACTGCGCATGCGCACTGAGCGCAGTAACGGCACTGAATGGAAGAGCGCACTGAGACGCGCGTCTACTTCACCTGACAGTTTATTACAGTGTCTCAAAGTCTGAGAGAGAAAACACAACCAATGTGTTTTAACCTGTCGTGTTTCTCCGTTATGATGTAGGCGGGGCTACAGCTGAATGGTAGTTGGAGCGGTTAAACACCGGAAACGTTTGTTGTCGCCAGTGTGCAATATGTCTGTTGGGCTCCTCGAGTAAAAAATAATTCATTCATAATAAGAAAATAAATTCACGATCAAATATTTTAAAATTAAATTAAATTAAATTGAATTGAATTAAATCAAATCAATTAGATTAGGTTAGATTAAATTAGATTAAATTAATTAAATTAATTAAATTAATTAAATTAAATGTAATTACATTTAATTACATTTAATTTAATTTAATTAAAATGGTAACTTTCCTTGAAAGCACAGAGCTGCTTCTTGAGTAAAGCCGGTTCTTCCTCCTGACTGTAACACAGCTGCTGTCACAGTCTCCGCTCCTCGCGCCTCACGATGTGCGCAGCTTGACGCGTCTCTCTGCGGCAACAGCGGGCACGCACGCGTCTGCCACGCGCACGCGCTCGCACGAACACAAACGGGCGTGTGCACGTGCACGCGCGCACACGCGTGCGTGAACCAACGCTTACACTCATTTGCGGCTCAGTGTGCGTCCGAGCAGGTGCAAGAGACAGAGAGAGAGATTGTGTGTGTGTGAGAGAGAGTGTGTGTGTGTGTGAGAGAGAGAGAGAGAGAGCGAGAGAGATGGGAGAGAGAGAGACTTGCTTTACCATCCTGATTCTGTCATGTGCAGGAGCCCCAGTGACAGAAGAAGATGAGGAGAGCGTCACACACATACATGCGGGTTTGATGTTGTTTTGATGCGCGCGCGCGCGTGTGTGTGTGTGTGTGTGTGTGTGTGTGTGTGTGTGTGTGTGTCTGTCTGTGTTTTGGGGGATACATTTATTTATTTCTCGGTGGGACGTGGGTCATCTCTCTCTCTCTCTCTCTCTCTCTCCCTCTCTCTCTCTCCCTCTCTCTCTCTGTATGTCGGGGTATCTCACTCATACTGTCACAGTAAAATCCACGCACATATCAAACATCACAATCATCGTCCCCTATCAATAAAGTCACGGTGAGTTACTGATGTCACGTGATGATGTAGTTCTCAGTGCAGGTGCATCATGTGCATTGGGTCTATATTGACACATGAACGAGTGATCAGGTGACGTCACATAACAGGCAGTAAACACACACACACACACAAAACACAACACATCCATGTATCATCATCATCATGATTATGAATAAATCAGAATAATGTGAATAAATGAGCTCATTAATACCCCCCCCCCTCACCTCCACCTCTGGACGAGCTGCACAGGATGAGGATGGAGCTCAGAATTAAAGGCAGCATCTGTGCTTCATTGATCGGTTATTGATCTGCGCCCCCCCCCCTCCCCCCTTGTTGGGAGTGTGATGGAATGAGAGCAGACTCACCTCCGGCTCCGGAGCTCAGGCTCCACAGGGAGGAGGACGTCAGCAGGACGGGCACGAGGAGGAGCTGCATGCTGGATGGACGCTCTCTGCTTCCAGCGACACTCTGCTTTTTTCCACTATCTGCTCGCATTCTTGCAGTGAGGGGGGGTCTTATACCTTTCCATCGGCATACCGCGACAGGAGAGACACGCTGCTGGCCACGCCCCCTTCAGGCGTCGCCTCCAATCATGATACAACAACCGTGAGTATGTGATAATAGTGTGTGTGTGTGTGTGTGTGTGTGTGTGTGTGTGTGTGTGTGTGTGTGTGTGTGTCAATGGGCTCCTGATGTAAAGAGGCAAAAGTAATGACAATGAGGAGTCACAGTATTATTATTATTATTATTATTATCATTATTATTATTATTATTATTATTATTATTATTATTATTATTATTATTATTATTATTACTATTTACATCTAATAATCAATGTCATTATAGTCTAATATGAACAATCCTCATCCTCATAATAATAATCATAGTATGAATTATAGTCATAATATGTGATGAAAAATCAATATGTTGTATCAACAGGTTCCACTTGTTCACTGAGGTTATTTGCTGTATAATGTTCAACGGTCCCTTCGTTATTAACATTATTGCTTTAATTATTTCTCATCATCATTTGTTACAGGTCGTTTTTTGTCAGCATCACACTGACAGATTGACGTCATCTCGGTGGCGGAGTGAGGTCATTCCGATGATGTGTGTTTGGTGTTGAAACCATCAGATGGTGTGTTTACACTTTGAATGAATCCGAACCAAAGGTGTCTTGTAAATCAAGGTTCTCTGAGCTGTGTCACACCATCAAAGCTTAAAGCAACAGATCACAGGCTGTTATCGTGTGTGTCATGGACATGTGAATGATCCATCGTATCCTGTCCAACCGTTTGATTGTACTCGAGAAAATACAAAGAGAAGTTTGAATGCATCGCTTCACATAATCTGACTGTGAGGAATCAAACATGAATGTGCAAGAAGTCTAACTGACAAGTGTCTAAAGCAGCAAATCAATAAGTTACAGTACAGTTCCCCAAAAGACACATTGACTCCCCTGGTCCACCATCCATCATTCATCCATCAGACATCCATCATCCGTCCATCATTCATCCATCATTCATCCATCCATCCATCCATCATCCCAGCTGAATCCCACCTAAACCCGCCATCATCCATCATTCATCCATCCATCATTCATCCATCATTCATCCATCCATCCATCCATCATCCCAGCTGAATCCCACCTAAACCCGCCATCATCCATCATTCATCCATCATTCATCCATCATCCATCCATCATCCATCCATCATTCATTCATCATCCATCCATCATCCATCCATCATTCATCCATCATTCATCCATCATTCATCCATCATCCATCCATCCACCATCCATCATCCATTCTTCCATCCATCCACCCATCCATCACTCCATCCATCATTCATCCATTCATCCATCATCCACCCATCCATCGTCCATCCATCATCCATCTATCCATCCCTCAATCCATCATTCCATCCATCCATCATCCATCCATCATCCATCCATCCCTCCATCCTTCCTTTACAGATCGGATGAGGTCTGAGAGGAAAACCACATGTGACCTGTGTTTGAACCGTGAGCGGGAAATGATTCCTAATGAGGAACCTCAGAGTCAGTCTGAAAGAGGAAGCAGCACAGAGATCTGTTCCCTGCAGGTGCAGGAATTCTTCAAATAACAAACCATGATGATGATGATGATTTTAAATCCTACGCCTTCCTTCGTCGCGCCAGCGAGGGAGATGAGCTGCAGGCTCACATTGATCCTTCACACCCTCCTCCCCCTCCCCCTCCCCCTCCCCTCCCCCTCTCATGCCTCCGATCGATACCCCACCCCTCACCTCCGTCATTAGAGCAACTGTCTGCTGATTGATTAGGACACGCCCCCAAAGCAACAAAGCCTCTGAATGAATAACGAGGAGCTCCACGATGGAGGCAGGTCACTGCATGTTTTAAAGGTGCCGCTGTGATTGACATGCAGAGGTGAGGTTGGAGCCGATAACCTCCCCTGCAGCCCGCAGTTATCATTAAAGGTGCAGTGTGTACGATTCGGTGACACGGTGTATCCGTCACCTCGCCCTCACCCTTCTGAACATAAAACTCAAAAGATGTTTAGTACGTCCACTCGGGGCTACTGTAAAAACATGGCGGCCCCCGTAGAGAGGAGCCGCTCCCCGTGTCAATACACATTGATCGGCTCATTTAAGGGAAATGGAAAAACATTGAGGTGATTATGAATTCATGAAAATGTCGGAATGTTTGGCGATATCTTTACAAGTGACAAAAACCGTCCACACTGCACCTTTAAAGGTGCAGGGTTTAAACACGCAACGTGAGATGCGCAGCACTATCTCTGGAGGCGCTGCGTGTTTGAACCCACAACCTCCTGGAGTTCACGCACGTGGACTCGGGGCCCTGGTGTCGGTTCCGCACAGATTCCAGAGGAGGTGTGAACGCCGCAGGAGATCGGGCTGTGACGCAACATGGTGAGGGATCGGGTTTCGTAGGATGTGAGAAACGAACCCATCGTGTTCTGGAACACAGGGGAAGTCTCCTTGTCGTAAACAAAACCACTACTTCCTGTGTCGGCAACACAGGGACGAGTGTGGAAGCCGCAGAGGTGGCGTCCGTGGCGTCTCCCCTCATTGGTTACTGCAGAGTGCTCATGAGGCTCCTAGTGGGCGGGTCCCTCGTCTAACTCCTCCTACTTCCTCCCAATAAATAGGGCAAAGGGGCGGAGCTCGGAAAGAGCTGGGGTTGGCCCTTGGTGCTGTCGCAGCGTCCACAGAAAGTGGTCCCCGGGTGTCATTCAATAGGCCACGCCCCTTAATAATGCACGATTAAATAAGCTCCACCCCCATACAGTTGTCACGGTAACACATGTGACAGACTGAGACCAAAAGTGTAGATTGCACCGGGCTTTAAACACGTCTAACATGTCAACACGGGAGTCGGAGGGGACTGACTCACTGTCGGAGCCCCAAGTGGCCGCTCTGTGAACTGCAGCTTCATCCGTCAGCCCCGAAGGCTGCCGCTCACATTCCTGAGGACTATGTCGTAACACACTGGTAATTATCAGCCGTCTGAACCTGTATTCATGGGGATGTGGGTGAGAAAAATCTAAAAATAGAAAATATGGAGCTGCACCTTTATTCTGTTCCTCCCTTAAATGGAGCAACGTCCATCTTCACCCTTGGTCCCCTTCCCACCATGTGTCTCCTCCTGATGTAAATCCCTCCGTTAAGAGTCTGAATTCTGTTTCTTAAACTCTGATCAAAGTCGAGGTCTGTTTATTGGTCGTCAGTCGTCATCGTGAGCGAAACATCCAGAGGATTTGAAATGTGGCTTCTCTCGACCCCGTGGTGCATCAACCAAACCGACAGCACAAAAAAATCATGCAAAATATTAAAGATATAGAAATATGAATAAAAAAAATACCTCAATATAAAAGATGACAGGGAAGCGGATGAATATCGAGAGGCTCATGACAGGAGGAGAACCGTGGCTGTGACCTGAGAAAACACGAGCAGTCAAACGTACATTGGATATCGTGCAAAGAGGAGACGCTTCCTGCAGGTGAAAGTGATAGTTGTGTTGTGCACCGGTCTCACCGCAGCTCGACCCAAACCCCCCCCCCACCCCCGCCCCCACCCCCCCCCCCCCCCCCCCCCCCCCCCCCACACACACACACACACACACACACTGAGTCAGAACAACATGTGGGTGTGGATGGAACACGGAGACAAAGATACTCGTCTCCTCAGGCTCCGTGTTGTGCGACGCTCTCCTCCGATCTCACGCAGCTCAGCTGAAACCTCTCGGGGCTTTTGATTGGTTCGGCTGCTCTCGCCTCAGATGCAGCCAAACATCTCCCCCCCCCCCCCCCCCCCCCCCCCCCCCCCCCCCCCCCCCCCCCCCACCTTTTTATTTTTTACTTTTTTTTTATGTCTCTTTTTTTTTGTTCTTGTCTGTTT
>JAFBJT010016312.1:0-53271 GCA_016785325.1 Chascanopsetta lugubris | reverse complement strand
CCACCGACACACACGCACGCACACACACACACACACACACACACACACACACACACACACACACTTAGCTGCTGAGTTTAGTTGGTACTTTACATGCAAGTGGATCTATGCGTTGTCTACTTTGGTCCAGGCTGACTTACTAACCCTAACCGACATCCGAGATAAATAAACAACTTTAGTAATCACCAATTTAATCTAATGCTTGTTAACATGCTCACATCTTCTTGTATAGCCATGGAAAGAAGGAGCCATGGAGGAAACGAGGTCTCCAAGACAACTCTAGATCAGGATTTTAAGTTTTACTTGTACCTGAATTATAGCCTGTCAACAAAGCCAACTGGAAAGTTGGATACGTGCATACAAGGAAATAGACTGAATAGACCAAGATCTTATTGTCTGTCTACGCAACGGTGTTTACGTAAAGACACACACACACACACACACACACACACACACACACGCACACACACACGCACACACACACAGAAGTACTTATCGACATATGAGTCACTGCTAACCCTTCATGCCGGATGTGTCTCCTGACAGCTCCGCCACTAAGAATCAGCAGATTGCAGAAACTGACTCAGCTGTCGGACTGGGCAAACTCACAGACTAATACAGACTAGAGCTGCAGTTACTAGAGTGAAGTCTGATAAAGGCCACATCTAACAATGTGGCGCTAAATATGTATACGTTGAATGCCTAATAACAGGATACATCCCGTTTAGCTCTTTGAGTTAAACAATCTAGAGCCTGAATTTGTATCAGAACAATATCAAATTACTCTGAAACACCCTCTGAGACCAATTATAAGGATTCTCCCATTAGATCCTTTGTTGCTGCCTGATAATATGTCGCCCGTCTAATTGGACCTCTCGTCCTTCACGAGGTAATTTTCCCAACAAAGCCTGCGCTTTGCGTTCTGCTGTCCAGCTGCAGCCGGGATGAAAACAAAAATTTCAGGCCGCAATTGTCCCGAGAGCGACAATCGGTGCGAGTGCTCCCCTCTCCAGCAAAACAAAGTGATGGAGTGTGCAACACTTCATGGTTAATGGGCGCCGGATGCTAACAAAGCACGTGGTGATACATATGAATGATGTGAGAAGGGCAGAATAATGCAGTCATTATAACTCATTGATTAAAGGGCTAAATGTGAGTCTGGGTGGTCCTCATTTGTCTGTGTTAAGAGTGTTTTACATACACAGACACAGGCATAGACACAGACACACACGCACACACACACATACACACACACACACACTCGTCACAGAAGCAGGGCAAGCAGACAGATCTGTGTGATAGTCACTATGATATATCCTGTATGTTGTTTGTTTGACAGAACAGGACACAGAGGAACTGTCTTTATGTAATCTACACACAAATGTATTTGGTTTTCAAGTTAAAATATGACATTGATTAATTGACATGATTAATTCTTGTCTTCTTACCCTCAGGTGGCGCTATGTTGCACCAACATATATATATATATATATATTTCTTTTTAAGTAGCTTAAAATGGAATAACTGCATCTTTTGAGTTTCAATAATGGAACAGTGCCAAATGTTGATTTAAGTGTCACTCTCAGTCTGGAATGGTGTTTGTTGCAATGACGCATTAGCCCCACCCTGTTGCGTACATGTGTTCCATGGAAAACCATCACACCTCAGTGATAAGGAGCACCCACTGTGTCATGCCAGGTGGGTGGAAAAATGAAGCTGACACAGTGTAAGGGTCATGGGGTGTAGGTTCAGTGCCGCCATGGCTACTGAACCTGCAGCAGAGTTCAAAGGTCAGTCTGCATGCACGCAGTCATGCCCACAATAGATGGGGCCGAGGGCAGCAGATACTATAAACAGACTTTTCCACTGGTCGTTTCTGCAGATGCGTTGATGGAATTTTCGTTGAATCTCATTCGCTCGTTGGGTGTAAATAGCCATCAATCTGATTTCTTTCGTCAGGTATCGAGGAAGCTCATTCCTACATAACCACAATGGATGGCCGCAGTAAGATGCATACCGATAATCTGATGTCAAAAGTAGGATATTCAGGCCTGCGTGGGCCACACCAGTCACATGAGTAGCCTGGCTCCTCCTCGCAATAGGAGCAGCAAAAAAAAAAAAAACACGTAAAATTACCTTTAACTACAATGCAGGAAGAGTGGATCCCACAAAATAACTCTAGTGGGCGGATTTCACGGCTCTTGCAGTCATGCACACACACCCATCCTGGACACACCTGAGCTCAGCAAGGGAGCCCCGCGCCCCACCTCACCTCATGCAATAAGTAGAGGGTCGACTTGAGAACAGCGGGATTCTAATTCACTGCTCTGCTCTGCTCTCTCTGTGCCTGGAGGTACGATTCCATGCTCACACAATTAAAGGAAGCGATTACCCTTAAATACTCTACTACCTTTGCCATGGAAGCTCAAATGTGTTTGTTGGAATATTGGAACTTCAAAGTGTCAGTGATGAATCAATCCACCCTCACAGCTTTAATTGAAACATATAAAACCCAGGGTTGTTTGTGAATTTGGCACAGATAAGTCAGTGATACGGTGCTGGAGGGGCGGAGCCTGAGAAAGGTTTCTAAGGAATCCTGATACAAGCCCAGATTAAAGAGTACACTTGTAGTTCGAGTTTACAGCCTCAGCCTCCTCAGTGACTGGAGCACCTGAAGTTTACAGCCAGGATGCTTTGATAGTAATTGAGACATCAATGAAGACAGAGGGGCAGTTTACAGTGGGAATCCTACAGAGCTATTCATATTGAAATGTGGTGGGCCTGCAGTAAACACAGGGTTGCTTCGTAAACTGATACCATCAAGTAAAGTTGTGCATTGACTTAAGTATATTCAATATAAGCACGTGATGTTTTGAACACATGTAATGACTGTATCCATGTAATTCACTCTAAGATAAGGTTTAGTTTACACATCACAGATCAGAATATCTTCCATCAACAAACTAATGTTGACTTTAGTTTATTAGCACAATTAGTCCACAGCCTCATAAACACAGTGTGTTTCCATTGAGCGGCAAAGTAAGTGTTAGTGTTTCTGCCACAACATATCCTCCATTATAATGACTCTGCTCACACACACACACACACACACACACACACACACACACACACACACACACACAGTAGCGTTTGTGCCTCCGATAAGACATCAGAGAGTTTTTGTTAATCACGTCGCCGGATTCCTGGCAGAGAGGAAGTGCCTCCATAAACTGCCGCTGAGATGCCAGAGGTCAGATGGCATAAAAAATGAAGGATCACAGGCCGATGATCTGCGGCCAACAACAACAGCCACTCTGTTGCCAAAGAAAAACAATAAGCACTGTTTCCATTAGATGCATGGTCCCTCTGCTGCCATCACTCATGAAACTGTGACAGCCTCATTTTATTAGTCGGAGTTCAACTGCAAGATTGACTATGGTCCATTTAGTTCACTGTAGATATGAAAACTGAAACTATGAAAAACAAAAATATTGGGAAGTAATTTTCTTTCTTTTTTTCCCTTTCAGATTTTCTGAATTTTTCTTCTATTCTTTTACAGGGTATGAATGTGAAAGGTCAATGTTAAACAATAATTCGTACTTGTATAAAATTTAATTTACCCTATGACAAAATAGAAAGAAAAAGCTGAACTCTGATATATACATTTAATGCATTACAGTATTGTAAAAAAAAAAAACAGCATGAGATGAAATCATAATGATTGCAACTTCAGTTGTGTGCAGACATACCTTAACCAAACAATACCTTAAATTTGCAGGTGCAATTTCAAAATAAAATGGATGAGTTCAAATAAATGTATATATCTGAAGAGGTTATATACCAAATGTACTACATTCTATACTCATTCTAAATATCAATGAATACAAAAATAGTGGAAGGGCGTTCATGAATTGTGTCTGAGGTGCACGTGTATGTGTGGTGTGTGTGTGTGTGTGTGTGTGTGTGTGTCACTCTGTTTGATTTCAGCGAGTGTGCATGTGAGTCACCATCCTTGTTTTGTGAGCACTCATGGTCAATGTAACTAGTCCTTTCATTGGGCAGGGAGGGGTGTGATGGGCGAAACAGCATCTGGGAGGAAGCTGTCACCCGGTCCTCATTTGTGCATGAAATGAGTGGCTTCAAATATTTATAGAGTGCAGAACTGCGCACAGTGAGTTCTAGCACTGTAGGTGTGGACAGCATCCATGAGTCAGATGCATGTTTTTCAACCAGAGGAAAACATGTGGCAACAAAGAACTCTAATATCTGCAAATGCATCGAAAGGCTTTGATTTATGACTTTATAACCGACAGTTCACCTGAGAGTGCCTCGTAGGGCTGCCCAGTGGGCTTCACCGCGGGGGCTACAATACCTGTCCTGCCCCTTTCCCGGGATTCTCTCCCACCATAAAGTCACAGTTGTTATTCGCGGAGAGCCTGCAGCTCGAGTTACAGTCAGGTGTGTGGGGACGGGAATGTCCTGTAAATATATCTAGTAAAATGTGAACAATGCAGGTTTAATTAAAGCCGAGGCCTCGACACGGAGGCGGCTGAGCCGGGGCGCGCCATTAGTTTACCCCATGGGGGTCCCAGAGTGGGGCGAGCAGCAGGGGGAACTACACCTGGGCAACACCTTTCCTCACTGAGCCTGTCCCACCCGTCGCCCCCTTCCTGTTTCCCCTCACTCACATCCCCGAGAGGGTGGACACAGATTTACAAATCCATTTTGCACTATTTGCAGATTAAGAAATGCAATCCGAGCCTCCGTGGTGTCTTATGCACTTGTTTGAGTAATAAATTAATGTAGTCACGCCCATGTTATACCTCAGCAGTATGTTGGTTGTTTAAACATGAGTAAACCTGTGATTGACTGATGTTGCATTACCAGTAGAGGAGTCTGTCTCTCTGATTTTGTTCCCTCTGGTGTTTGACATCGCCAACGTGTAAGTAACTGAGACAAAAAAAAATGCTGAGTCATGTTCTTTCTGAGAAGTAAAAGACAATAAGAACATAAGCATTGATGGAGAGTTTTCCTGTCGACTGTGATGTCTGCTGTGATGACTTTATTTACCTGACCAGGTTTTCTGATTCTATACACAGGAAGACTGTGGTATTTGCTATTTCCAATTACAATAAAAAATAAAAGCCATGTTTACAAACCAATGCACTAAAACAACAACAAATGTAGTTCGATGCTTTTACTTTGAAAACTGGTACAGGATGTGACGTAATTACTCATTCTCCATCCCAAGAGGAAATAACATAGATTTGTGTTTGATTTTCAATTTTTGAATCTTGAGCAGATGATGAAATAACTAGTAGAAACATTGGATGATGCTAAAGATGCACAGATGAAAATGACAAATACTTTTATTGGGAAATGTTCTAATAAATCAATACTTTCTTTAATCTAATGAAAAAAACGGACTGAGACAGTGTCACTGTGATGTGCTGCCACTGCCGTGCCCCACGGGGCTGCCCAGTGGAGCTCACAGCATGGGGCTACAATACCTGTCCAGCCCCTTTCCTTTCTTGCATGAGGACCCTCCTACCATAAAAATGACAATCATCGTTTATGGACGGCCCACGGGTTTATTTACTATCTGCTGCTTGGGTTAAATAAACTGTAAAATTCTGCTGCATAGGAAACAATGCGGGGATGGCACCAACCAAACCCTGGGTGACGAATAGTGCCTGAAATCAGACGTCACAGTGACCAAACCTTTCCCCTGGGCCTTGTAGGCGGCACTTTTTTATACCTCAGCAATAACTTGAAAGGCTTGTTAGGTGCCAGATTACGGCCACTTTAAGAACATTCAAGCCGCACTAAAGCCTTTATTCTCTTGTTTATACGAATGCTCCATCCGATTGTCATGGGAATGACCAAGAAGCATGAATATATGGCAGTTACAGTGTCTTGAACAAACGCTCACAGATGTGTGTGAGCGTGTGCACGTGTGTGTGTGTGTGTTTGTGTGCCAGTACTTGCACAGGCATGTTCCAGTGTGACTGTTCACGTGTTCCTCTGCATTAACCCTCTCCATCCATCCCTCACCTGTCGCCCTGGCTGTCCCCAGCAGTGGGAGAGGCGTCACACCGTGGAATGCCTGTTGCCATTTAAGCTCCATTACTACCTGCTGCTGCCCTATTCTCCCTGTCCTCTATTGCCTGGGGTTCGTATTGGTTAAGAGCCGTAAAGCTCCGCGTTTCATGGGGCTGGGCTGGGTGTAATTGGAGGGAGGCAGGCCCCTCATTCCCAGCACCGCGGGGGGCTACAATCACAGGCTTGCCCTAGCCTTTGGGCCGCCCCACCAGGCGCTAAAGAGGGTCTAAAGAGGGCACCGCAGGGGATGATATCAAACACCCCCAGAGTCCCAACATAACAGCAAATAACACCGCAGGAGAGGGAACACACACACCGGCAGAGCACACAGTCGCTCTGTCTGTCGAGACTTGTTTATTGCTGTGAATAAAGCTTTGTACTGGCTAAAGTGGCATGCAACAAAGGTGGGATTTGGAAATTAAGGGGTCTCCTCTGAGACTGTCGTGCTTTTGGGATTGTTCGTCAATGCTGTTGATGTTGTGGGTTTGTGATGGATGACAGATCTTACTACAGACAATTTCTTTGTTTACTATTGTTCTAAAACGAGAGTCCTGTAATGAAATGCCAGGAGTATCGCTCATCTATTTTTACAGGATTTATTTTTAGAGGGTGACAATTTGGGACACAAGCTTTGCTAGATGACTAATTGTAAGTGTAAGTGAGTATTGGCAGAGGCAATAGCAAACAGTTAGCCTGTCCAAATACAGCATAATCCACTGAGCAACTAGAGCTTATAAACTAGCATGTCAATGGCTGCCCGTTTCCCAATGTTTGCAGTATTTAAGCTTCCCCAGGTTTATGGATTTAAATTTGGGATATTCAGCACTACTTCTCTTCCTGGTCCGATTCAAAAAATCAGGGGACTTTGGGATGGATAGCAGTTAGATTGATAGTTAGGACAACCTTAATCTTTAATAGAGGTTTTCTCCGCTATGTTTCATAGAGTTCAAGCTGGCGATCACCAGGTGGTAGTCCAACTGTCCAACATGCTCACACACACATACACGCCCCTCCCTGCATCCTCGACCAGCAGCCGTAACAACTTTAAGCCCAAACTTGTCTCTCCACGTGTGCCCAAAGCAGGCCCGATGACTTATCAACACGCCCCGACAATAACAAGGAGGCTACAACTCAGGATGTGTTGGCCGACTTGTCAAAGGCAAGAAAGATGGAAGCAAAATCAACAGCAAATTCTGGCACTAATCTCTCGTGCAGGGATCAATGTGTGTAAAGACAAGCTAAAACAGCAACGAGGCTACAAGTGAAACAATGTACAGTAAGTAGTGTCAGTGAGAAAGGGCAGAGTCCTCCTGTGTGTACTTAACAAAGCCGACATGTGTGGGAATGTGCATGAGTGTGAGTATGCGCATGTGAGTTTCTGTGGACATATTTAGACTAGAACAGTGTGTGTGTGTGTGTGTGTGTGTGTTTGTCTTTATATTTGAGATGAAAGTGTGTATGTGTGACTTTCATGTTTGGTTTTTGCTCACTTTCCCTTCTGCTGTGACGTCCCTTTGTGTGTGTGTGTGTGTGTGTGTGTGTGTGTGTGTGTGTGTGTGTGTGTGCCAATGTGTATATTAATGGCTTTAAGTGAATAGACGTGTATGTTTGCAAATGCTTGTCGGTCTTTTAAGTGTGTGTATAGTGCGTTTCTACTTTGATGTGCATGTACAGCAGAATTGCGCATCCTTTGCATTCATGTCCATGTGTGTGTGTGTTTGCGCGCGCGTGTGTGCGTGTGTGTGCGTGTGTGTGCAGGTGGAGATTGATGTTAATCCTCCTGGAAGCTGCAGTGTGACAGAACAAAGCTCAGCACAGGTGTCCAGGAGGTCATGTTGAGTTAGCGCTAACAGCCCGATGAAAACCACAGTGTCAGTTATTGGCTTTGTCACGAACATACAGTTTGGGGGCACAGGTGGGACAACGCGGCGACGTCCAATCACAGCTGCCCGTTTTCCAGCTCCCATTATGACTAGCATCCACCCTGCTGACCTGTATTTAAGATACAGTAGCTCCGAGGCTGCTGCACTTCTGCTGACCCTGAACCATCTCTCAGGACAAGACAGAACGGACCTGTCAAACGCCATTTACATTTACAACACATGGGTTTATCAAGCTGATATTAGTAGTAGAGGCATCCTACTGTACATACTGGGTCACAGGTCAGTGCTAGCCCATCTAATCCACTGCTGTCTACTGTCAGAGCCCAGTTACACCTGATGTGAAAAAGGTGTTTATTAGCTCCGATTGTGCTGCAATCAGACCACATGAGAGTCCAAGATGTAACTATTCTGAAAATGCATTGAAGATGGAGGAGAAGGTGGTTAGAAGGTGGTGCAAGATGCATTGTGATCACACGGAACACAAGTGAAACTGTGACTGCATCTCCAGTATAAGTATAAAGCTGGCAGCCTTGAAACCATGTGGCTCCACTACCAATCTTGACCCATCAGAATTTCGCTCCCTCTCGCTCTCTCCCTCTCCATCCGTCCCTCTTCCTTCCTTTTGCTCTTTCCCCTGTCATCCCTCGTCACATTGAACGATGACATTGGACTGACACAGTCAAAGTACAAACGGCTGTAAAAACACGCAGACAGAGTCCAGAACTGGCACATGGCTGGGTTGTGCATGGTCAGTGTGAGAAATTCAGGATGCAGCTGAAAACTGGAGTTGGAACAGTCATGGCAAACGCATTATGTCACTAAGTGTCTTGCTATTGGCACATCAGCTCAGCTGAACATTCAGGAAAGCTGACAGCGTCAAATGTGCATTGCCACATTCAGTAGATTGGGAAATGCGGCCCACGCTAACAGTTCACTTGAAAATGCTCACAGGAATATCTAGGTAGTTAGTCACATAGCGTGCCACCTCTAATCCACCATCAAATTAAACAGGAAGTAAACAACAACTCTATTTCGACCACAGAAAAATGTAGACTCACGTTCAGGTGTGTCACAAAGAAGAATCCAAAACACTTTTCTTTGGAAAGTACTTACGGTTTGTCAAACAGCTAACTGGTTTTATTAAGGCAGTTAAAAAAAAGTTGCAAAGAGTTACACATGAGATGAATGACTCCAGCTGTGGTCAAAGGAAGGTGCTGAAGTGAGGATATGACATTCAGTCATATTTATAATCTTATTATTAAAAACTCAATGTATAACAATAAAGAAAATATGAATCCTTTAAGTCAGCCTGACCTGAATTTGAGCAGAATACTTTACTGGATAGATTTGGGGAACAGAACAGTGAAGCAGTATTGCTCTGAATAGCTGGGAAGTCTCAGCACAGGGATGAGCTGGACTTTGGTGTGGTTCTTCCAATTTCCGGAGTTTTGTGGTTCTTGGCTGAGGCTGAAAGATCGCACCAGCGTCATAAAGGGTTCTCTCCCTTCACCATGGGTGACATTAGTGTCTTCACCCTTCCTGCCGTTTGTCACTTTTAGTCTGAACCTATTGAACTGAACTACACCCATACAACCACGCTTCGAGAATTCAACGTCTCTGTTGCACCTTCTTTGTCATAACGAAGCACAGTGGTGACCTGGATTTAAGTTTGGTGAGGTCAAAAAATACAATACGAAAGTGGGAAAACCTGCAGTTCACAGGGTGGCCACTTGAGGCTGGCTCCAAAAGTGAGTCAATCCCCATTGGCTCCCATGTTAAAATGGTCAACCTTTGAGGTGAACTAAACATGTATAAGACATGGTACAAACTACCCACGACTATATTCTACCAAGTTTTGAAATGATGCATAGTTAAGGGTGGGGCCTCTTTCTGTGGATGCTGTGACGGCATCATAGGCTCACCCCAGCTCTACCCGAGTTTCGCCTCTTTGCCTATTTTTGGACACATTTGCATAAATCCTCTGATGCAATGTTGTGTAAATCCTCATTACTCAACTACTTCCTATCTGCTTGTCACCACTAGGGGAGCACTTACTTGCATCTGGCACACTCGCTGTATCTAATCATTTATCATGGTGTCTGATCACCATGGAAAAAAGTAAACATGGTCTTTCACTTCTAAATCACTCAGCATCACTGCAGTTAGCAAAGCACAGCCTTTAAGCAGGTACCAGGTGAGTAAACACCCTTTACCCTAAGCTATAATTACTCTGCCATTTCAATTTAAATACCTACTCATCCTGAATGGCACCACTCCATTAACATTCCCGCTCCTCCAACCACTAATTCCCACATGAATTTGTCTAAGTCACATCAGTTGATTTATTAACGTCAAAGATTCCAATATGGCTGACAGTAAATCTTCCGCACATACACATAATTAAGGCTTTGTTTCCCGCACAAAGCGCCTTGATGATCCTTTTTAAAGCTTAGGAAAATTATGACGCAGGATCTGAATGGGGTAGATGAGTTGCACCTCATCACTCCATCCAGCCGTTATTAGACCAGCTCCAGCCGAGCCAACACCCATCCCCTGCTGTGCCAATTGGAATTCCAACCTTCGGCGTTCCCGTTGGCATTCACACATTTGTACACATACCAACATGCACGTGAATGCACTCCCGGTCCCACTCCTGTCCCTTGCTCACGTCCTGAGGAGGACAAAATGACGGTGTTTAGCTGGAGAGAGCCACAGTTGCTTCGACTTAGCTCCCACCTCAGGTGTTCGTCTGGAGGGGAAAATCTGTCAGTCTCAGGGGGTTATCTCATATATCATTTGCATTTGTTGTTTATTTTTATTTCTAAACTGAGAAAAAGTTTGTATTGATTGTTGTCACAGGTGTGAAAAGAAATTCTGCGGAAGTATTTTTAAATGCAGGTATCAGCTTACAGTCGTGTAGCCACAGGGAAAGTGACAAAGTCATCAAAATTTGACATGTGACGCAGCAGCAGCATATTATTAAAAACGCTGCATGAGAAGCATTGCTGAATATGACTCAACCTCTTTGTTTGTTTGTCTATTTACTTTTTATATTCTGAAAGCATTCAGCAGCTGCACCCATGGCAACTACAATTAGAAACTCCAACCTTTGATGAGCAGACAGACAAAAGTCCCAAATCCCTCTGAAGCCACATGAGGCCCAACGAGATACTTGTCAGACTCAACACACGTGCACATAGTTTCAATGTTTGTCATTGTGCCCTCACATTTTCAGACAGTTGGGACTGAAAAACGTTCAGTTCTGCAGAGAAATCCAGACCATCATTTTCACCTGACTTTCCACAATGCCCTGAACGGGTTTCACCAATCCAACATTTCTTTTCAAAACTATGCTACGATCAGCTACATTAAAATGAGTAATAGTTTTGTATAACGTACAACAATGATATTCACGAAGAGAGGATCTGTTGGGGCCTGCATAATGATACTGAAACATAATCTCTCCGGTGATCTAATATCAAATCATTAAATCATTATAATTTCCAAGGCTCATCACATTTTATTTGTTGCTTTTCACAGTTGAAAAGAAAAAAAAAATCATGACACCGATACTCTTCTGTTTAACTGACAAAGCTCGTGACTCCGGCTGAGGACACACACACACACACACACACACACACACACACACACACACACACACACACACACACACACACACACACACACACACACACACACACACACGCACACACGCTCCTGAAAATCAAAGTGTGCCAAGTCTGATGTTTGCATTTAACATGCAGCTAAAGTGGTTCTACTTGTTCCTGTGTTTCAAAGGCAGGAGTGGGATCAGATTAACTGTAGAATGATAACAGTTTAATGTCATGGTGTGACACTGAGCTCCGGCTCCAGTTTCCCCTTTCCAGCTGTATGGTTTGTCATTACAGTGTGATGTGTCGACAGCCGGGCAGGTGTCAAAAGGGGAGGTACCAGGGATGGACAGTAAAACGGTTTCAATAATGATAGTCATTTTCGTCAATGCAATAATACAATAAAGTTAAACATAAATCATTTAGGGATGGGTATGACAACAGCTGACTACGTGTGCACATGTTGCAATTGGCAACAATGGTTCAACTCAGCTGACCTTACATGCACCAAGGCAGCAGTGAACAGGGGAAGTGATGTCTTGAGATACAATGAAACATAAAGATGATGATCATGTTCATAACATTAACACCGGTCTGATGCTTAACTATATGTATTTGCATAAAGGAGAAATAAAGACAGACCAAAACAGACAGTCCAACATCACATGATGTTTTGATGATAAAATGCAGACATGGCATTTGCTTCGATCAATTAAAATGGATCTCATATGAGGGTGGAAAGAACAATAAAAGGATGCACTAGAAGAAAAGGTCCCAGATACATTTGTTGGGGTTCTCTACATGAGTGGCTTCCTTGTTCAGATTTTTTATTTTTTTATTTACATCTGTCATGTTTTAAAAACATTTATTCATATGTGCTGGAACTGTTTGTAGCCTTTGAATTATTGAGACCAAAAGGAGAGAGTCCCCAGAAATCCTAGAAGTCCACTCATACATCTGCCCTCTCGCACACAGTCCCTATGTATCCAGTGCGGACGATCTCCAGAGTCCAGTTCAGGTCTCACAGCAGCCACAATCTGATCGTGATAGAGATACCGCCATTGATTCATGTTGATCATCCATAACTTCTGGGATTACTCTGAATGAGAGAAATAGTATTTCCCACACACTCCTGTCTCCACTGGTCACCTCAACCGTGGAGGTGGAGAGTGGAGGGGAAAAACCCTCTGCTTCCTGTGTGGCCTGTGAACCCACTTCACAAGGTCCACGAAGATTCTTCTCAGCGTTCATTTTTCTGTCTCGGAGTATAGCGGCAATAATGACTAAATAATTAAGTTTGACAAAGACATTGTTAAATCTTTCCAAAATGCATATCGATTCCAAAAATTGGTAATGAGCCATATGAACAGAAATATTCAAAATTAAGATAGTATAAGATTAAATAATATAGAGTCAAGACCAATAATCTAAGGAAGTTCTGACATGGCATTCATGGCATGTCCGGTGACAGGCTAAAATACAATGTAAACCATTATGTTCCCATGAAAGTGCGTCAACTATAAGAATTACACATGGCACAAGACCAGAAATGGCCAGACTGAACCACTAACTACCCCCCACTGGCCTGTCTTAATAATCTGGAGCTAACTGATGGAGACAAGCCAAAATGAGGGAAGGAGACGAGATCCCTTTGTGGGCCACCGGAACTACTGTGTCTCTGTTTGAGTGTGTGTGTGTGTGTGCGTGTGTGTGTGTGTGTTTTCCTCAGTGGAGGAAATACTACCCCTCTGGAGACTATTACCCAGTAGCACCATTAGCCCTGGAAGACGGAAACCGAGCCGCTTTGTTTGCCCAACTTCCCACTGGTGTGGAAATGCCACACAGTCTGTAAGTGAGAGAGACAGACGGAGCAGGAGGAGGAAGTGTGTGAAGTGCGTGTGGTTTGTGGTTGGAGACATTTTCATGCACAAATCATTGAATTACCCCGGCTTGACCCGTGCTCCGCCTCTTTGCCCTTTTTTGGATGAACCAGGGGTCAAAATGACAGACGAGTGAACCGCTCACTACGAGCTGCAAGATGGCTACCTTCAAATCAAAAATGATAAGACTGATGATAGAACATCATTTGTCTTTTTAAACTTTTTTTTTTTTAAACAAAATGAATATTGATTATAGATGCAAGGACAAATTCACCTTTACTTGACTGTAGTGAATAAAATGCTTTTTTTAAATATGTTGACGTATAAAACAACAACGATTGCAGAGTTCTGGTTCGCTGAGTAGTACATGACTCAATAACAAGCCGTTATCACGCCAAGGTGTGTCTACCTCACGTGAAAAGCGTGACTCGGTGTCCACTTAGTCACTGAACGTGTGTGGGTTGAGCGCGCACATGTGCGAACAAGCAAAAGGTGGTTACTGTCATTTTCGGAGAAGCCCTGGGACTGCGGCTTTTCCACTGAATGCGCTGGCATTGCAGGAGGACAACGGAGCAGCTGTTCGTCTTTATGGGAGCTCCAAGTTGTGACATCACTTTTTTTTGTCATTTCTGAAAGCTCTGCTCACGTCTTCGTGTCAGCTATCTGCAAAGTTGGAACACAAAAATGACTAAGTCGTAGTTAAGACGTGATTAGATTAAGAGTGGAGGTATTTGTTTTAGTTTGGCAGACCACGCACTCAAAGAGCCATTACCGCTGTAAAAGCCTCCAAGCGCCACATAACTTCTTTAAACCCTTATTAATGGCAACTTCATAATCTATTGTAAAGCCATCAAATACATATGAGGTGAGTGGCCAGGACCTTTTACAATGATACATTATCTCCTGCGCTGTTAGAGTACAACATTCAAACACACACATTTTGAACAGGTGTTGGATGAAGGCTGAAAGCTATCCGGTTTCAAATAACATCACAACTGAGATATGGGTTTGGGATTCGAGCCAAGAATGATGATAGACCTCTTGCACTGCGTCGGCTGGTGCACCTGCAGAATGCGGAGAGCTGAGCAAACAAAGGACATTGGGTCCTGTTGGCAACACGACACATTGAGAAAGTGCACAACAGCTGGATGAGCTGATGATGAAATCATTGGCATCGACAATCAATTGATCACATGAATAAGTCTGTTTTGTCACTTCCTGTGCGGCACAGAGCTCCATTGTTGTGCCATAAAAAAGAAAAGAAAAAACCGGCTGCAAACATCAACAAGCACTGGCCGACATGATCCATTGTCGCTTTATGGACTAACATGGTCCTACTGGTTTTTCGGTCAATAACCAGCCACCGCTGCCATCCCCCCCACCACTGACACACACACACACACACACACACACACACACATATACCTCTAACTCAGTTAAGATAGTCATTGGAATCATGCTCAGCCTCAACTAATTTGTACACATATCCTAAAACAAAGCATCTCTCTCCCTCCATCGCGCTCTCTCTCTCTCTCTCACACTCACACAACCACACACACACACCTCAGCCAAAAAAAGTCTATTGGAGAACCACCTGTCCCAAACGAGTACTAATCACGGTTGTTAAAAAACGAGTGATTGCTGGTTTCACAGGAATGTGTCCTTACAAATTGACATCTCTCATTTGAACTTGAAGGCTTGTGGCCAGGTGCCAAGGACATGGTGCGAAACTCGGAGGGCACTGAGAGATGCACTGATGTGCCCAAGATAACAAACATATGAAATGACAGCAGCCACATCGTCTAATCCCCGGAATTCCAACAGAGGGAGATTGAAGGGTGGATTTTTGACTCAAGCATGTGTTTTTCTACCAAGCGTGACACACAATATCGACTAATCCGTTGACCAAGAATGTCAAGGGAGTCAGTTGTCCCTCTTTTCAGCTGTTCAACTGCGTAAATTGACATCCAAGTATTAAGTGCGTTTTACTTTGCTATCTCTCCTGCATCGTTTTACACGGCGTGTGTGTGGACAGTGTGTACGTTAGCGTTGAGATGAGCAGTAAACAGCGTGGCACCCGTCCAGTCTGGCTCGCAGGATAAACACAAACATGCACACACACACACACACACACACACACATAGTCATGCATGGATCAAGGCACGTATTGTTAAGTCCCCTGGGAAACCGACCACAAACTGGCTCTGTAATGCAAAGCGGAAGTGTTGGGTCTCGCTGGCGAGGAACTTCAAAGCTCCCAGATGGGACGCTCATTTACTCGGGGAGATTTTCTATTAAGATGCTATTGCAGCGGTGGCACCACATTATCAAACATCTAGGAAACCCGGCATGAGGAATTCTGTTATTGCATTTTTTTTCTCCCCTCAACGTCTGTAATTTGACCTCATTCGCTCCATCTCCACGTCTCCTCTCCATTCAACTCGTTGATTGTTCCGCTGTTGTGTTTTTCTTGAAGTCTCCAGTTGGAGTGGGTAAAGTATACAATCTGTGCATGCTTGACGTAGCTCTCCACATCAAACAGCATAAATAGTGATGATAACTTTGGCAGCCAATTTGTTTGTCTTGCACTTTGATATGTATCTTCATGTCATGTTGTTTTAGTCGAAAGCTTTCAAGTGTCCCAGTGACTCATGTCCTGTCAGTTGCTGCTGTGCTGCAGCCAATGAGACTTGTTCCAAAATATGAATCACAAAATGCATAAATAGTAGCTCTGATGAAAGTAATCATATGAGACTCTCACAAATATTTGTGACTGTGTGTGTGTGTGTGTTCGCCGGGTTCCAGTCATTATGTCCATACAGACAACTCATAAACACAACTGACTGATAAGGAAGAGGAGACGTGATGAGTTGACCTTCGCTCCTGCTCTCTCTTTCGTTCTTCTCACACACACATACATACGTGCACGCACACACACAAACACACACACACACACACTGAGACACACACACACACACACACTTATTCGGGCCTCTTGTGCTGCAGCTTGATAGGTTATCATGGGCCATGCCATATACAAACAAAGATGCAGAGCGGAAAACGTGCTCACACACACACACACACACACACACACACACACACACACACACTGAGACACACACACACACGCAGAGGCATTAATAACATACCCGTGCATGGTGGTAATTATCTGCATGTATAAACATATTCATACAATGGTATTTGTGGTGTGGAAGAATCAAATACAGGAAACTGGTGAATTGAGGAGGATATAACTTAGTTGATTTATCTGTTCTGCCACATCCCATTCGTTAGGAGTAAAGTTCACTGAGTTCACTCACTGTGTTTGCCTGCATACCATTGTTACGACTACTGCTGCAATTTACATGACTCCATTCGTTATGTTTAAGTCATATTCCTGTTTGTATGCCACAGAGGTGGTGACTTCTCTTATTACATCCACTGCACATTTTAGGATAGTGTGATATTCTGAGGACTGAAAGCTTCTGTCTTAAACATTGCACCTCAGTTCCACACTTACTACATATTCAGGCTAAGTTAATTCTATGCTGTTGACATGACACTGCCCCCCCGTTTCATTCACTGTATGAAAAACATGTGTTTATTTATATATTTTCTCTGGAAAGCGCACTGCCTTTGAGCATCCCGCCCGCAAACCCTTTCCTCTACGGCAACTGAAATACACCGCCCTCAGGTGGAGGACGTCAGAAACGCAGCTCATGCCACTGGCACGCTGACGAGCGTTGTGTGATTGAGGAGAAACAACACTGTTCATGCGAGGCCATTTACAAAGGCAATGTTTATGAATAGGATTGCAGCACACACCTGCTCAAAGCATGACATAACATCGCAGCAGCATGCACACACGGCTGTTACACCTCCGTCCAGTTCAGATTACAATCTGTGCTCGGAGTAGGTGTTTGTGTGGGAGCACTAACTCGTTGTCAATAGCGAACTGTGTTTTGAAAGTGAAAAGGGATGAAGTCATCAGGAGAAAACAAGGCTTTTCACTGAGTTCTGCAACGATCGGCCACATGTGAAATAATAACATGTAATGTGAAAGGTGACTGGAAACAAAATAAACCTGAGGAAACAAAGTTGGGTCAACATGTCATACAAACACACAAATCTCCCTGATACGGTAAAAGATAAAATCTTCTGTGTGCTGGCTGAATTGCGGGGGGTGGGGTGTCTTATGGGAGGAGTGACACAATGGTTCGGTCATAAAGAAAGTCAGAGCCATAAAAACATGAGCGCACACATCCTGATGCTTTGCCTGAATCCACGGCGCTCTGATAAAAATCATAAATGAGTATAAACCTGCTGTAGAGGATGACACTGAAATGACAGGGCTCTGTTTCACAACTGATGGGTTGAAGTTATGTAACATTAAAGAGAGAGAGAGAGAGAGAGAGAGAGAGAGAGAGAGAGAAAGAGAGAAAGAGAGAAAGAGAGAAAGAGAGAAAGAGAGAAAGAGAGAAAGAGCGAAAGAGAAAGAGAGAGAGAGAGAATACTGGGCGAGCGGAGGGTACATAATGTCTCGAGTTAGACCTGTAGAGCTGTAAGCGGATCTGCTCAATGCAAGAAATGGCACGGTCACGATACGTTTTTCATCCCACAGTTATTAGGACCGACATCAAGTACACGGACTTGGTGAATGCAATAGAGGATGGGTCCAAAAACATATCATATGAGAGAGGTTTAAAGGTGCCTTCTGCACCTTTTGTGGTTCAGAATAACTTCTGAATGTCAATAAGTTGAACAGGCATTACTTAAAGTGGCCTATGTGTCGCCTGATTCTGTGATGAGCTGATACATCAGTGTTTCCCCAACCATTATGTTACTACACCCCCCGTTACTCCACCCCCCCCCCCCCCCCAAAAAAAAAACCCAATTGGAGGTCAAGGTCATTTAAATTTCACTTTCTATATAGCAAAGTAACGTAAGGTTACCTTTCCTATATATTGTTAACTTTACCAAAAACTAGCTACAAGTACTACGGATTAGCAGGTCCCCCATTATGTTACACACACACACACACACACACACACACTTTTTCTCTCTCTCCCTCTCTCCTTTCGTACGTCACACTCCATCTTGGTTTTCACTATCTCCAGGTTTGATCACAACATTTCACTCACGACAATCTTCAGCAAGAGGATCCAATTACACACACACACACACACACACACACACACACACACACACACAAACACACTCACACACAAATAACACACATGCAGCTTTGTTACGCATAAAAAAAAAAATGATGGAGCTTCTCTTGAAGAAGGATGGCGGTGGCTCATTGTGCAAGTGTGCGTGCAGACATGTGTGTGCATATGTGTGCATTGTGTGTTTGTGTGTAGGAGCATGTGTGTGATCAAAGCCAACAGGCCTGTCTTTGCTGGAGGTCACAGCAGGTGACAGACAGACGGAGCTCAGCAACAGGCTCCGCCCAATACTGATGTATTGAGATTTAGAGGCTGCACTTTAAAGGTGCAGAGTGTAAGACTTGGTGACATCTAGTGGTGAGTTCCATCACCTCCCTCTTACCCCTCCAAGCATGCAGGTGAACCTATGGTAGCCCTCAGTTGTCATTAAGACTCAAAAGACATTTAGTCTGGGCTACTGTAAAAACATGGCTGCCCCCATGTAAATATACATTCATGGGCTCATTTAAGGGTAGTGGGAAATAATGATACCTGAAGGTGATTTCAGAATGTTATCTTTTTGTAATTTTTTTATTTCTACAAGTGACATAAATGACCGCAATCTTACACACTGCACCTTTAATGGCGATAATGTCAAAATATAAAAAAAGAATAATTGGGAGATTTGATGGGGCTGTACCTCCTCACCCAGTCCCCCCCCCCCCCCCCCCCCCCCCCCCCCCCCCCCCCCCCNGCTGTACCCCCCCCCCCCGCCCCCCCCCCCCCCCCAGCTCCTTTGCACGCAATCACGCCACCTCCGACTCCGAGCGCAGAGCATGGGATGGAATTCCGAGTTCTCACATTGGTACATTTGCACAGCTGCCTCCTGCGTCTCCTCGGGACAGGAGCATGCCGGGACATAGTGAGTCCCGACTTGACATTTCCTAATCAACATCATTTCAAGCATCCAACGTGCAGGCCGTCTTATCAGCTGCGCGGCGCGTCGCTCGCACAGTTAGACACATTTCCGCTTGTCATTTACACCACCTCAGTTCTACTTAGCCCATCCACATGTCAGCCTCCAACAGCCAAAACACAGCAGGGGCAAATATTATCGCATGAGCTGTGAAACGCTCCGATGCGATTGGCTTTGACAGCCGACAGCTCATTTAAGTCGAGGAGACGGTGAGAATGTCATTGAAGTCAAAGACGGGATCGTCATCATTTTTAATGCAACTTAAACATTACAACCGGCTAATCACCACAGGAACATGAATACCCCTTTTTAAAAGCCCGGCTATTATCCCACGCGACAAAAGCCATTGTTTCCCACAATGCACTGGTCTTTTTTTTCCTTCTGTGCAGCAAGACCATCCCTGTGAAAGAGCAGGCTGGTAGTATCGGATACACGGTTAACACTGCATGTCAAACCCTCAGTCATCGGATCCCGTGGATAAATCACTAGATCACGCCACAATAGCCGCGGACCCGGCTCATTCACCTAGGCCACATGAAAAGGGAAGGGGAGAAAGAGGGAAGTCTGACTTCCATGGCTCGGGCCGGCCAGACAAAAGGGCTCTGGAGCAGCGCAGCCTCGGGACAAAATCATATGACACTGGCGCACAGGAAATCACCAAATTGCCCATTGTCTGGGGCAACATCAAGATCTCGGTGCCTCGTCGCGAGGGCAGGGACCGGGGAGGACGCGACACGGATAGAAGAAGGGGAGGAGGAGGAGGAGGAGGAGGAGGAAGGACGGGAGGTGGTGTTTTAGTTGTCTTCATGATAAGGATTACATCTATGGAAGCAGATTTGGAAAGGTGCTCATATTTTGCTAGTTTGTAAAACTAGAAAGCTGTTAGGGAGTGTATGCATAGTGTCATTATGAAGCTACATCAAACGCAGTCTTTTATTCGGAGCTGAACCAGACTGCACATGCCCGGAAAAATACAACTCCCCAAGACATATAATACAACTGATAAACTGATCCTGGAACACAAACACACCATTAAACTAAAAATGAAAAGCATTATTCCACTTAAAGTGCAAAAATCAATTAAACCATTGTTGCTTCTGATAGGGCAAAGATACATCCACACATGCCCACATAAATACCTTTTTAAAATGAATAGTCAATAACAACAAAAAAGATTCTATATTTGTGAGAACTGAGCCTGGGGATAATTCATACATAGATTGTTTTTTTCTCATGAGGAGAAGAAAAGCTTGATAATGACAGGGATTCCAATATGGCTGCTCACATTCAAACCACACGGTCACACAGAACTATGTGTATCGAGGACCACATAATGAAGTGACATACTATAAACCAAATACTGTCAATTAGATCCCGTTACTTGAACATGGTGATCTGAACACAGTCGATACTTTCATCATCAACAGATTTCATTCCCATCATCTAAGACCAAAAAGGAAAACTGGGTAATAAGAAGTTGAGAAAGTCAACAGACGCGGCGGAAACCAGGTTCTGTGAGGACAATGCGAGCATTCAAACGGAGGAGAAAGTTAAATGCCCCACACGATCTGTCGTGATGTGGAACTTTGAAAACCGGCATGCAGCTCAGCTCAACACCCCCCCCCACTGCCCCACCACCAACCCCCCTTCATACGTGCATGTGTTTGAACAGGTGAGTGATGTGCAGGTAGGCAGTCAGAGCCGGCCTGTCAGGTAGAGCCTGAGGCAACACTGGCTCTCATCTATTCAGCTACACAACCCATACAGACAGACAGCCCTCCTCTGGCCCTTCCATTCATCTCTCATGCACCAACCCACCCCCACTCCACACACACACACACACACACACGCACACGCACACGCACACACACTCCAAATTTAACCTCTCCATATATAATTAAATAAAAAGAACAAAAAGTCGTTAAGGTTCCAGACATGCGATTATATTTATGAGTTGACATTAAAACAGACAAAACCTCCACACTACTGACAAGTTAGCAATGGCTGTGTCCAAAAACCTGTTGGTTGGCTCGGGCTCACGCTGCATCACAGTGTGCAAACAGCAGTTAGCCTGCACAAACGCTTGATTGTGCACGTGTGTGATCACCTGTGTAAGGCTGTGTGTGTGTGTGTGTGTGTGTCTGTGACCTTATGAGTCATAAAAGGTCATCATGCAAATCCATGCAAAATGAAAGGAAATAAAGTCACACTGACAATTAAGTCTATTGTCGAGGTAAACTGTTGCAGTGAGTTCGTGCACTTTAACGGTGTCTCCACCAGGGTTCCTACAATTCCCATTCACGAGACAATGACACCATACTGCATGGAACACATGACAATTGAAACCTGTGTACTAGTACTAATTTGACTAATTTGACAATAACTATACCCAACTTTTTAATAGGTGAAAACTGTGGGTTCAGAACAAAAATAGTATTGCTATTCATTCCAAACCATTTACCTGGATTTTTAGCTGGAGATGTTCCACCATAACAGTCCTGAGTACAGGGCACTATAAGCTACGGAAAACAAAGGCAATTAGAGTGGAACTATATCTGAGGAGAGCACAGCAGCTAAATGTACCTCTTCATCTTTCATCCCGTCTGCAAAAGTTCTGAGGGCAGCCATTTCACATGATGGCTCCATCACCGAGTGCACATGCACATTGTGTCTATTTACTATGATGACGTATCTATTCATCTATCGTTTGCCTTCTTAGTGTGGTCCTTTGAAGACTTTTAACCTTACCTTAACCTTACCCTCCGTCTTTGAAACATGACTTGGATGTTGTCTGGACGACTGTGAGAGTGAACGGCTCTTTGGGATCAATGAAGTGGTCTGACTCTGAAAATGGTGAAAGTGTAAATGTTACGTTTGTGTCCCACAGACCTCCCGCGTTTCTTTATTTACAGGCTTGAATTTCTGATCAATCCACCGCTCGTTCATAAGGCGATGAGAGTTCCCAAATATTGAACTTATTGGAAATGTCTCCTCGCAGGTCAGCACATATCGCTCAGCAACTTGGAAACAAACATCAAGTTCAACCACCACTTATACAAGACATCACTCTATAACCTGAAAATAGAAGAATTCTACTCTTAACTTTCAATGAATCTTTGACACTGATCTTGAATCGAGCGCCTGCACAACCCTCCATGTTTCTGGAACCTACTGTAATTCTCCTTACACACTCAGTGGGCTTCTGTGTGTCAGTGGGCGTGTGCACACAAACGTGTGCAAATGTTATAAAAAAGCAACGCCGTAATCCCGCTCAGCGTTAATCTTCCACTAACCAAGCACTGTTTGACTGTTTGCTTGGGTTAAGAGCACAAGCTTTGCCCGTTGGCTTGCAAAAACCTTAAGAACAACAACAGTCGCCACTGGACTCTTCCCCTTTGACAAACTGACATCTTAGTCCTGGGATTGAGTCGCCGAGCGGCTCGGTGACACCGCCGCAGCGAGCGTTACCCTCTGATTACGAAGGGATTATCCTCAGGGGAGCCGCGAAGGGGCTCGGCGGGAGCCTGTGTACACGGCCGTCTAGCATGAGTTCATTTAGGGCACGGGTGTTTAGACAGGAACTGTAAAATCAATAACAACGCTTCATTCACAAACAGCAGCTGCATGCTGAAGGATATCCTGGTCTGCAACATCCTCTTTCTTCAGAGGGATTAATATCACGTAACAGATCTGACTGTTGAGAGACGGGAGTCCAGTTTTTCAGGTACGATTGGCAGACGCAAGGACGGCTGCAATCATTTTTACGATTCCTTACATTTGAGTCACGTCGGAAAGGATAGTTCTTATAGGTATATTGCACTTTGCAGAAAAGGGCATTTGTGTGGATTAGGGGCCAAACTGTGATATCTAGATAGACTGGGTCAGAGCAGGTTCAACTCCCATGCTGAAGTGTCCTTGGGCAAGATACCCAACCCCACATTGTACTCATAGATGAAACGTACTGCAAATACATGCACGTGTGACTGGTCGGAATGTTAACTGCACTGTAAAGTACTTTTAAGACCCAATAATTCACTATATAAATACACAGCATTTACAACTGGACTCTCCAACACTCCCACACCTCACCCGGACTCCACTAAACTACTGAACTCCAAAATGAACACACACCTGTTCAGATTAGATTACCTTGTATATGATTGTATATAAAATTGCCCTAGTGTCTTTATGAAGGCGCATTTAAACTAAATATATTATTATATATTATATAATATATCATTACTATCATAAAAGAAAAAAGCCTTAGAATGTCTATGAACCATGTGAGGTGGTATTTGTCAGTGCATGTCTCATGCCATTGGGGCTTATTATAATCATTGTGTTTCATATGTTTTCTGTCACGATCTCTGATTACGTTTGTGTTTACACCGACTTCCGAGTGAATGAAACGGAATATCCAAATGAGGTTACACCTATAATTTCCTTCTACAAGGTGCTGTGTGTCGTCTGTCACCTGCGGATCACCTCGACTTATGCTGTTTGGTGATTACTGTAAGTCCCGTGCAAACACAACCTATCACTGTGCTACAGCCAGACCCCCTGTTACCCAACGCACACGCTCAAATCCGCTGGGTCAACGTCACGACGACGACTGTTTGCACGAATCCGAGTCGAGCTAAAACATGGCCGACGCGCCGATCTGTCACGCGTTTGTTTTGATACGGATAGGTCGTGTTTCGATGGAAGCTCGCCGATGACGCGCTATTAAGTTCAGAAGATGTGGTAGAGTGTGATTGGCCGACTCTGTGCCATGTGTTCTTATCTGTCACCACGCCTCGTGTCAACAGTTTGTCTTGTCCTCATAACACACACACTTTGGATTAACATGTGGACACTAACGGGGGGATCAGCCACTGAACACAGGTCGCGTCTCTCTCAGGGCGCTGTGTTTGCACATCGGTCGGATGCAGGTGTCGGCAGGGTGATCGCATGTCAGTGCAGTAACGACAGTAAAGTGTTATTTACATGGTTCCTGTCATCGGTGCATAGGAAGAGCAACGGTTCATTTTTGGCAGGTGATAAACATCATGTTGACCGTTTTTTTTCTATTCTGTTTGTCATGGGAAGATATTTGTTGTATGGTCACGTCCATTTGTTTAATCCAAACAACACCAGCATTTTTAGAGATGGACATTTTATTTTTATTTTTATTGTTTTAATAAGTTTCAGAATAAAAATTCTTTGAAACACAACTCCCACACAGTGAAGAAAATACAACACCATTTCATGTTCAGTGTGTGGTCAGTTGGGAGCAGTCAGGCCAAGGATTGTTATCAGGGACAGCAGAATAGCCTCTGTGTGTGTGTGTGTGTGTGTGTGTGTGTGTGTGTGTGTGTGTGTGTGTGTGTGTGGGGGGGGGGGGGCTAAGCAGGTAGAATATCACAGGTCTTTTAGGAGATTTAGGAGGGCAACGAAGCACCCCAAAACACACACAACCACACATGTGCGCACGTACACACACACACACATACACACAAACACACACAAGCGTGTGTGTCCCACGCGCCCGTTGGTCCTTTTCACCATTATCTACTGTTGTCATCTTCCCCTTTCAAGATGTGGGGATCCTGTGGCAAGACCCCAAGACCCCCCCTCTTTCCCCAACAAACACACACACACACACACACACACACACACACACACACACACACACACAGAGGCCCAGTGTTCTCCCCTGGGGGGCTGACTGAGATGAAAGCAGGACTGGAGAAGGCAAATGAAGGAGCACATTAAACAGATGAGGTGACCTCACTCATCATGGCTCCTCTCGCCATCCTCACTCACACAGGACACAGAGATCTGACTTCATATGTATAAACTATTACTTTACATCAATATCTGGATCATTATTGAGGTCAAAAGTACTCAATTACACATACACGTGGAATATCATACATAAATTCAATCACAATAATATTACTATGAAGGGAAAGTAACTTCATATTTAGCAGCCAAGTAAAAAAAAAACTACAAGATGAGTTATGTTAATGAGCATGGAGAAGGTCTTGTAGAGCACACTGTGGTAACTGTCTGCTGTCAAACACTGCCACCATGTGGGAAGAAAGAATCACTGCAGCAAGACCTTCTCATCCTACAATATTACACCTATATATTATCATATACAAATGTTAGATATTTAGGAGTTCAGCAAATACTCAGCAAAATAAACATAATCATTTTAACAAAGATGAACAAATAATAATAATGATAAAAATAATTGCAGGGAGCAAAGAGCAGAAGGGGCTCAACTCATGCCCCCTTGAGGGGCTCATGCTCACTGTCCAAGAGGTCAAGAGGTAAGATACCTGAGTAAAGCTGCACAGGGGAACGTTAAAGGTGCAATGTGCAGAAATAAAACAAAAAAATGTATAGGTTTATAGAAAAGTCATCCATCTCAGGCGTCATCCTGCAGACTATACCTTCAATGCAGTGTATCTGATTTCACAGCTTAACAGCCAGAGAGCTTTCTCAGTCGCTGGGAAACTCTCATGAAATAAAAGTAATTGTGTGCGGCAGCTTAACAGTTCTCCGGGATATTGTACAATGGTTTTATCCCCCACTTCTCATTCAGTCAGTACTAAACTGTATTTGCATCTGGGAGCACTTACAACAGCGCTTTTTTTTGTCTAAGGAGGCCTCACCTCAGTCAGGGTGAGACAGGGAGGCAAACACTGCTTTTGTTTAAGGTTTGGATGCAGATCTGAGTGCAGAGAAACATCATTCTGAAATAATTCTGGCTAATTAATGTTAAAGTTGAATGAGCTCCGAGTGTTGGCAGCATCACTGTCTTTAACACTATTTAACAAGAGGGTGCAGTCACACACACACACACACACACACACACACACACACACACACACACACACACACACATACTACTTCCGCTGCTCTCCTAATAGCTGCCAGATAGTAGTAGTGTGATCAAATAAAGCTATATGAAGGAAACATTACCAGTGACGGCCTCTAGATGGCAGTGCAGCATTCTTGATCAGCATTACCTACTATACACATGAGTTCAGTCCACACCAGGTCAATATTATCAATGTTTATATGAATGTTTTGTAAGGTATCAATCACACACAGGATTGTGAATGCTGGAATTACCTGTAAGCATGCACAGGATTTACACTGTCAGATTACACTCATCCACAGCAGGAAGGACAATGTCAGCAATAGCAACTTTCATGAATCCACTGCTCGGTTATTTATTAGGATTATACTACTGTAAAAATAAACAAGCTATATTTTTAAATGTTGTTTTTCTTAGTCTCAGCTCTTTCATACCCATTCCAGGTGTTTCCGTGGGCCTATATTATCATTTTTTTAACTATGCTAATCAAGGGATTGGAAAACAATGATAAATGAATAAAAATACTATAATTACAGAATACAAGCAAAGCAAAGCAATAAAGCCACAAAAGGCTGATACTGATACACACACACACACACACATCAATACAGCAGTAACCACTGTTTATATTATTGTTCCAATGTAATGATGCAGCTGTCCGTTGTGTTTATACAAGTAAATCATGTGACAGTGGAAGTAATGGTTGATAACTGGTGACCAACCTGATGATGATGATGATGATGATGATGATGGTAGTGTGGCAGGCCTTTGACTGCTTCACTGCTTCATGGTGGTGGTGGTGATGATATTGTTGTCGTTGTTGTTGTTGTTGTTGTTGTTAGTGGTGGTGGTGGTGGTGTGTCAGGCCATTGGCTCTGCTTCATGGTGGTGGTGACGATGATTGTGATGATGAAGATGTCTCCGTTGAACAAGTTCGTCTTTGCTGTATGATGAAGTTCAGCTCAACTCGCGTCCTAGGTAGCTCTCGCGTTACCTTCCTCGCCCGCGACGTTAGCAGTTAGCATCCTGCCCCCGGCTCTTTGCTAACCATGTTAGCTAGCTGACTTTGCAATAAAGTCTCCATGACAGTCGCAGTTCTCCCTCAGTTCCTGGTTTAGTATGATGTTAATTCCCACTTTCGCCCACTCGTGTCTCCGGTTTGTTTTCCGCCAGTTTGTTTTTCCACAAAGTTTCAACAACACCCTCTCCCCCACTCTACAGGTGTCACACAACTTACTTTGAACTCCCGCGGATGTCACGTGACCTCACCTGTCAGGAAACAGACCCCGCAGGGAAACCAGCCATTTCTATCATTTTCATTCTAATTTGATTTTTTTTTTTAGATTATTTTATTGTTGGGGAATAACAAAGCAACTGCATCTATATCTTCAAATATGTATCATAATACATTAACCTCTAGATTATATTTTGAATTTAAAATAATGTACAAACAAAACAAGCCCAAATTCAGGCCAGAGATAATTGGGAAATTAGGATGTAGTGCCCCCTAGAGGCTGGAGGACCGCAGGGGGAATATATCAAGATTGACAGCACTTTGCCGCAATATTGAAAATAATGGTAGAATATGATCGAGGGATCAGTGTAACCTTATGTATCACATGGCAGCTGGAGTTGAAGTAAGGGTTGAAGCACTTAGTGTCTCCTGCTGTGACTTTCCTTCATGCAATAAAACTTTATCAGCATCTGACAACACTTGTCTTAATGATCCTCTCAACAATGATCGAACTCACACTCCACAGATGTAGAGGTTTCAGCTGATGGAAAACAGGGTTTTAATGCTGTAGTGTACTTTCTGCCTGAGCAGTGCAATACTTCAAATCTTCATATTCATAATTGACTGAGAACAAACACATTAGTGCAAATGGGAAAACACATTTTAATTCTTGTAAATTGTGGAAAATGTAGATGACAGAAAAATATTAATACTTTGTAAAAATACTATGTAAAGATTCGAATGTCCAATATTAGGACATTTCTATTGACATAGATGGAATTGTGTGTATAATCACATGAATGTACCCATTGTAATTTTCCCTTAAATTAGTGTTTCAGCACTGGCGTTCCAGTACCACCATGTTTTTTCTTTAAGAACTAGTTTTATACTTTTCTAAGTATTTATTGACATAAACGAGAATCAGATGGAGAGGAAGCCCCTCCTAAACAGTAAGAATATCCACTTTTGCGTAAGCGAGAATAGTTAAATAAAGTTGTCATATAACGACACGGTGAAAAAGGTGTGTGGTCCCGATGAGGGGAGTCCATCAGGCAGAGGTTGGAGGCCCACGCTCAATAATAATGCTGCCTCATTAGGCTGTGATATTTTAGAAACCTCAGGCTTTTGTTCCCAGCACTGGGAGAAACAATAAAACATCAGCTCCAACTCCTTACGGCCGAAAACAATAAGAACAACAACAACAACAACCATGGTGCTGTTTCCCTAGCAGCGGGCGAGGGAGGGCAAATGAAAGAAGAGAAGCCGGTGAAGGGTTGACTGAGATTTACAATCATTTAATTAATGTCAAATGTAGTTTACAAACGGGAAAGACATGTACCATTTCCAAGAATATACAAGACACAAATTAGTTCCGACACAAGCCTCTTGTGCAACTCATCGACATCTTTGGGGCAGGTTCGAATCGACGGAGGGCTCGGAGCAAATCACAACAGCGCAGCGTCACACATCCTCTCTTCTTCTCTATGCAGTGTTTTGAACTTGTTAGCGGGAGGTGTAGCTACACAGAGGGAGCAGAGCCAAAGAGAAAACAGAGGTGCATCAGTAGCTTCCCCCGTCGCCCCCCCCCCCAACTCCCCTCCCCCTGGAATTATTATTTGTTCCGATTAGATGTTTACGTCGTTTCACAGAGGATGGAGATGATCAGATCCCGGATGCAGGAAATCAAAAAATGGGAGCCAACACTGACACCAAGATGACATCATCATCATATTAAAAATGCACATGAGCTCGACATGTGTCATTCAGGCCGTCGTCCATCATTTTAAAGTTCTTCCAGTGAAAACATCTTTTCTCTTTAAACCGCCCCGCTTGTGTCAACAGGACCGACTCCAGATACTTTGAGAAGTTTTATTTTTTTTCCTCCATTTTTTTTGTCTTACGCTTTTTTTTTCTCAGCATTTCTTACAACAATACAGACGTCACAGAATACATAGTTTACAAACACAAAAGCACACCACCACCACCATCACCACCACCACCACCTTGGCCGCTGTAGAGGGAGAGAGGGGAAAACGATGAGGTTGCCGGGGTTAACCATCCCTTTTATCCAAGAACCTGCGCTTGAGGAGGTTTTTCGCGATTTTTGGGAATCACAGCAGAATGAGAACGCTGGGAGGGGGAGGGGGGAGCTTTCAGGTAAAACAAACCATGTCTAGACTATGATCTGAATGTGTGGTTACTGTGACTTCGAGGGAGAACAGAAAAAGAGAGGCTCGGTTGGACCAACTAAACAACAGCTCCATCATTCTGCTTGCTGGCAGGGCAAAAGGAAATTACACCACCTACATCTTCACCATTTAATCCCCAGTTCTTTAATAGTATTTATCTTTTTTTATTCCTGTACAGCGAAATAAAACTTTGAACGGCTCATCAAAGATCTTTTTAAAAATACAGACGGCTTTTTTTATTCGATTCGCCATCCCCCCCATAACGTTGGTCGAAAACCCCTCCAACTAAAAACGTTATATACTTCATTGTACCTGATGGTAACGTGTGTGTGTAAGTCTGTATATGTGTGTGAACTCTATGTCATTTACACCCAACATTGTAAACATACATAGAACTATATTACATGTGCTTGCACTGCATCTTGGTAGGGGTAGAAATTTTGGTTTACTTCACTAGAACACCACAAAGAAGGAGGAGGAGGAGGAGGAGGAGGAATGAGAGAGGACGAGAAGAGTCCCAAACTCCTCTTTGAAGGTTGTGAGGTTATTCTCAAGTTTGGTTGAAAGCTCGGTTTTAGTGGCCCTGTTTCTAAAAAAAACTCTCTCAAGCGACAAGGGGGCACAAAGGTAGAGTTTTCTTTCACTCTCTGGGGGGAAAAAAAAACAAAAAGAAGAAGCTTTCTGTGGAGCCAGCAGGGTCGAAAAGTTCTTTATAGTCTGTGTTGGGAAGTTCTCTTAGGTCCAGCTCCACCTGCAATGGAGCCTCCGTGTCTCAGCAGGGCACAGCCAGGTTCTGGGGCCTCTCTACCAGCTCCATAGTCCTTCAATTCCCCCCTCATTCCATGTAGGAGGAGTCGTGTCAAAGCCAGGGCAGAGGCAACAAGCCCACTGGCCAGTAGGATTCCAAGTGTCTCTTTTGTTAATACGTGGGCCAGGCAGCCTGAGAGTCTTGCGAGTGCAGCTCAGTCCTTTCGTTTGACTCGAGTCCTGAAAACGGCCGCAGTGTCTCTGTTCGCTCTTTGACAGGATTTCAGCAAATGGTCCAGGCCACGGCTGAGCCAGAAAGAAAACGTAGTTCAATAAGGAGGAGGGGGGTGGGGGGGTGGGGGGTAAAGTGTCTCTTTTGTTAATACGTGGGCCAGGCAGCCTGAGAGTCTTGCGAGTGCAGCTCAGTCCTTTCGTTTGACTCGAGTCCTGAAAACGGCCGCAGTGTCTCTGTTCGCTCTTTGACAGGGTTTCAGCAAATGGTCCAGGCCACGGCTGAGCCAGAAAGAAAACGTAGTTCAATAAGGAGGAGGGGGTGGGGGGGTGGGGGGTAGGAGGGGGTGGAATCCCAAACTGAAAGAAGAATGAATCAGAAAGACGATGAAGGCGCGGGGGGAGGGCGGGGCGGGGGGTGGGGGCAGGGGTGCTCTTTACAAGTAGACACGTCTCAGGTCTCCAGGTGAAGTGATGGTGTTGCACTGTGGGCACAGCTTCTTGTTCCCCTGTGATGGAGAGAGACAGTGATTAGTTTGCATGTAAACAAAATGACCCAGGTATGTCCACGACAATGGTTCAAGTAGCTACATATATTTCTAAAGTGTATTTATGTGTTTATAAATGAACAGCAAATACCATAAGTTGTAATATACTTTTTTTGACCACTAGAGGGAATTGCGGGTTTGGGGATAAACGCTCGTGCACAACACCGGCATCTGCTGGCGACCAATGGAATGAGGCTTTGTCAGTTGAATAGAGGAATTGAACACGAGAGAGAGTGGATCACTTTTTACTTTCTCAGATTTTGCGAGAAATAACTCAAACGAAAAATATCATGCATGCTGGGCGGACGCATATTTATGATATCCGAGGGGATCCTCATAAAACTCCCAACTTAAACAGCCTCCGAGTGTGTAACTGTCGGTGCTTGAAACTAAAGCCATGAATCCCTCTCTGCATGAGGGGCTGCACGTTTACGACACAATACGTCTTTTGTCAGTCGTCCGGAGCTTCAGCTGGAATCTGTCACATCACCAGGGCTCCTCCTCCCTCGGTATGACCCTAAAGCTGCCCGTCGGGAGGCCAGTCTCCCCCTTCTATACCCTACTCCCTCTGCGTCTGCACTGCTTTGATAGTTTGCCATCTGTAGTAAAGCAGCAGGGTGATAATATGCAGCGCAGGGCTCGACGGTGTAACGGCACTCGGGACTGGGTGGTCTCCACCTCTCTGCCCCTCTGCCTCTCCTCCACTCCACTCCTCCACTGTTGGCTGCCGTTTCCTGCCTCCACTGCTCGAGTCTTCGTGAAATGAAAAGCCAACGCTTTACGATTTTATCCCGCAGGACGTTTTTTGCCTTCATTAAGAAGTTAACTAGTTCAGAGAACTCCCCGCGACCTTGACCTTTGAGAATTAGGTTCCTATCTTTGTGGCATGTAAGGCTTTCGCTCGGTCAGTGAAACGTCAGAGATGAGTGGAGTAATGGATGCTGCGAGTGTGTGATATCTAACACGGGAACAACAGAATGCAGAGAGCGCATATCTGGAGAACCTGCGCCGTGCAAATCCTCGCTGGCCTGAACAAATGTTTGGGTTTGTCCCGAAGCCTTGAGATTTATGAGCTGCTTATCCGGCCATCTCTTCACTAAACTCTTTGGACATGCTGCAAAGGCGAAAGGTGGACTGGAGGAGGCGAACAGTCAGGAGGGCTGAGGCGATGCAACAGTCTGACAAATGTCACAGGGTCATGCTAAGAGGATTTGCGGCGCCAGAGAACTCCACAAGTTTCTCCAGGAAAGACGGTCTGGGAATCCTATGGTTTACAGTTGATGCCAACAGGTGTCAGCAGTATAGTTGCCGGTATTATTTGTCATTTTTACTGCTTTGAATTTCTTCGTTCTTGCCGCTTCTCTAGAGCCGAGGCTCTCAAAATTCCTCGGATAGCTAACTAACAACTCTTCCCCGGCTAACTTTTATGAACAACGTGCAATTGATTAGCTGAACTCAGCGGATGTCGGCTGCGGATAGAAGCCCACCACCTGGCAAATGTTTTTGATGAAGTGTTGCATTTTGGAATCACACTGTTGACATGTGTCTTTTATTGTTTTTTTTTAGCGGTTGTGGTATTGGGGGTTTTCCTCATGTTGTTTAATCGACATGTGTGTGTCACCGTGAACAATCTGGTTTCACTCTGAAAACCACACGAACATTTGAAACACTGACGAACGATGAAAGAAATTCTATTCTCTGACACTTTCCATATTTAGAGGAAGGAAACTAGATGGAGAGGAGTGTTGGGAGCCCACCCCCATGTTTGTCAAATCTGTGTACTCCTGTTCGGTGCGGTCGGTAAGTGTGTGTGGGCGTGTGCCCGTCACACTGCGCTCCAGCTGCCTTGCTCATTAAAGCGGTGAGGGGCCAGGCTGATGGTAACTAGATTCCTAGGAATTTTCTTTGATCAGGTGGGCTCTCCCACTTTTACAGCTGTCTCCAGGCCAAGAGTATTCGATTGTACACACACGTACGCGGTATACACGCGCAGCACAAAGTAACCCAGCAGTCGGAAACGAGTCTTGCTCACAAACGTCACAACAAAAGAGTGCACACCTTCACAAAGGCTTCACAAAGTTTCAATAATCATTTGACTTAACATCATAGAAGTCAGCCCACCAGCCAGGTTTGATTTTATGCATCAAGATCCACGATTCCTTTAAATTCAGTAAATAAATATAGGTGGTCTGTCTTAAACACACCTTTGAAATGAGTCATACTTTGCCTTTTCCCATTGTTTCTTGTTCATTTGTGGGTAATACATGTGTGATGTGCGCACTGGTGGTGTGTATCCTCATGTTCCACAACAGAATGTGGAGCAATTTTATCACACAAACAAACTCTCTGGGGCTGCTGAAGCACCTTGTCGGCCATTTTCTTTCTACTCATCAAACGAGCTTATGCCAATGCAAAGTTAATCTTATATTTTGAAAGAAAAAGAATTTTTATGAAATGCCAAAATCGGGGGTAACATTACGATTAAAACAATCAAATAGTATTAAAAATGTATCAATTTTCCCCCCAAAAACAAGACATATCAAAGGATACAAAATACATTAAATTATTTTGGCGTCCCTGGATTGGGAGCAGGGGATTGTGTCATGATGTATTCGCTCATAGTAACAAGGAGTCTGCTGGTAATTCCCTCATTGGCTTTCGGTCTTATTAGTCACGATCTTTATGTTGGATGAGCTGAAACTTCGAACTACTAATGTGCTGGTGCTTAGTAAAATGTTCAGAGATCATCAGAGAGGATCCGGATTCACCGCCTGGGTGGCGTGAATGAGGCTTGGCTAATTGCATCGTAATTTAATCATTCATCCACAAACTGCTACAACCCCCGGTCTCTGTATTTGGGCCAGTAATTATACCGAGAGCGTTAAGTTAATTGAAAGTGTAAAATCAAACGGAGCTAATGGTAGGGAAAGGCTTGCTAATAATTTTTGTCCTGTGCGCGTCAGTAGTCAATGGAGTGTGCGGGAGAGTGGATGGGAGGAGGCATGAAGGAGAGAAGAGAAGGAGATAAGGTGAATAGAACGAGGTGAGACTAGGATTTAAGAGGTGGACGGAAAAGAGAAGGGAAATCCTCTGAATCCACTTTATTCTCCTCCAGCAGGAACAGCAATTTTCCGCTGCGCTCCATTTACCACATTAGCACCAGCTAATTACACGCCACTGAATGTATTAGACTGTCTAATAACCAACAAGACCAGTGTGTGTGTGTGTGTGTTCTGTGTGTGTGTGAGTGTGTGTGACCCGAGGCACTTTGTACAACTCGTTGGAGGTTTGAGATGACCACTTTAATCCAACATTTTAAAAGGCCTTTTGGGAAACATTCCATCTAAGCTTCCCTGACTGAGAAATGGAAGTGTTTGCATTGCCTGGATTAGTGTGTGTGCGTGCGTGTGTGTATGTGCGTGTGTGTAGCAAGAGAACAGGTCATTTGGGGAATATTTCCATTTTAGTTCGCCCCAAAGGGGCACGAACACAGAAACTCACCGACTATGAAATGAGGCAGCAATAACTGTGTGTCATGAGGAGGTGCCCTGCAGGAGTGTGTGTGTGTGTGTGTGTGTGTGTCTGTGTGTCTGTGTGTGTGAGAGAGAAAGAGAGAGTGAGAGAGAGAGAGAGAGAAAAGGAGTTCCTGCGTACCAGAGTCCTGAGCCAGCATTCTTCACAATGGACGTGCCAGCACTGGATGGAGGTGAGCGGCATCGTGTAGGAGTCCTGCAGAACAATAAAAGAAAGAAGAGAAGAAATTATACAAAAGTTCACAGGACACACACACACACACACACACACACACACACACACACACACACACACTCTCTCTCTCACACACACACACAAATGAGCAACAACCAGAACAACACTGCACATTCCCTGACTGACCAGCATGATCACACCACTAACCAGCAAACGACACAGCCAGCAGCCACAGAACCACTGAACAAGGCAGCATGGGGGGAGGGCAATGAACCAGCAACCTGCACGTTACACACAGACACAACATCAGGCAAGCAACACCAAGAGACTTCGGAAGGGGGGTGGGGTGGGTTGGTGCAGGCAGAGGAGAAGATGAGGGAGGAAGCCATGAGTGAGGGGGCATCCCGATGCCTTTCTTTTTGTCGCGGAACGAACGGAGGGGAGGACGAAGGGAGGAAGGAGGAGGAGGAGAGGGAGGGGGAGTGGGGTGGGGACGGAGGGAGTGCCTTACCCTCCGTAAGGGCTGCGGAAGGAGCCTCTTTATGCTGCTGCTGTAGCCGCCAATCACAAGGCCCCTGTACAAGCAGTACAGGCCGAGGGGGAGGGACTTAGGCTGCCGCTCTCCGACCTCGCTGGCCAGTGGCCGGGGCCCTGGCCATGCCGCTAGGCTCTTGATCTCTGCGCCTGACTGGAAGGCAGGCTTCCTCTGTGGAAGGGGAAGGGGGAGGGTGGGGGTGGGAAGAGGAGAGGGGTGGGAGGGGGCGAAAGGTGGCAGCTAATCACAGTGCCGGGCTATTACCGGTAAAACACACATGTGCACTCACACTCCCACGTACACACATCACAGTGCAAAAGGGAACACACCTGTGGACAAAACCCACTGAGCCACTCTCACAGACGTCATAGCTACAGCCTCCAGAGCAGGAAGCGCCAGAGGAGTCAACACATGTCAGAATGGGGGATCCATCATGGTGGAGGCGCCAACAGGGGCAGGCCACACTGAATAAACATATCCAACTCCCCCATCGGGCCTCACGACACACACCTGCCCCGCCTGGCGACTGCTCAAGGCCAAGTGGAGGAGACAGCGCTGGGAGGACAGCTCCATTGTTAGTGAGTGCATCATCCGTGACTGGCTACTTCCAGGCTGTCGTCTCAGCGTCAGCAGACAAGCCAATACCATTCTGTGAGAGTGTGTGTTGCAGCTTGTCCTTTTAAACATGATATGTACGTTTATGTAATAATGTATGATGCTTTATTTGAATTTAAATGTGTGTCGAACATATAGTGCCTCTGATTAGGCGAATAACTTTTTACGGGCCTCAAAGGGAGAAAGTGAAATGTTGATTCTATTGTTGACCAGCAGAGGGGGGTAGACATCCACTGAGAGGACATCACTGAGCTCACCTCACATACATGGGGGGGGGGGAATAACAGACAACTGGGCTACAGCAGGAGAGAAGCATCCCCCCCACAACAATTACCTGGGCACTGACAAATTAAGATTTTAAACAACATCTTGACTTGAGTTAAAGATATGACTGCTCAGGGTCTTTAGGTCACCAATGGCGTTCGAGTCAAACTGGAAACCAATGGCCTTTCTGACACTTTAGACAGAGTAATCTGATGACTTTGAGATCAGACACACGGTGACAAGGAGGGAGCGCAGTGACAGGTTAAAAGACAGAGACGGATGAGATGCGAGAGGTCTTGCGTGCATTTCTGTGTGTGACCAAGTGTGTGTGTGTGTGTGTGTGTGTGTGGGTGTGTGTGAGGCATGGGACAGTGACAGATGAGCCGAGAGAAGCCTCGTGTCCACGAGGCAGTGAGTGATCGATCGCCCTGCCTTGCCCTCCGTGTCACCTCGGGCACCGGGCGACCTTTAGGGATGCGCAGGCGTCGGTAATTACCCACTTCCCCCAGACACACAAGCACGCGCACGCGTGAGCACAGGGTGCCGACGCTGCACTGTGCACAAGCTCGAGGGATGACAGGATGGGTACTTGACACAAAGCAGGGAATGCAAACGGCGGGGGGGTGGAGTGGTGGCGGGAGGAGGAAGAGGCGGGGGGGGGTGTGGGGGTTGAGGGGGGGGGGGGGGGGGGGGGGGGGGGGGGGGGGGGGGGGGGGGGGGGGGGGGGGGGGGGGGATAGGTACAGTCACATCTCAAGCATCCGATGAACACCAATATTGACCCTGGTTCTGCCAGATATTGTCAAGGAACGACACGTGTCTCACGTCATTGATCCGGGAGTCCAATCAATCCTCTGTACAAGCTGCGAGGCACGGGAGCAGCCTCACATTTTACAGTGCTGCACTACTTTCGCATGATCCCAGCTGCCAAGTGACGGAGTCTTTGGCAAACGATCCTTTGAATGTGCTCTCAGATACATTCCACTGTTCACGTTCATGTAGCTGCTCGTTCTTTGTTTGAACTCTTAGTTTAGAGGGAACAATAAAGTGAAACAACCAGTTCAGGGGAAGAGCGGGCAATCCTTTCATTCCGCAAAGCCATGCAAGAAGCAGAAACCACGACAACAGCAACACAACACAAGCGGCGTTCACGAGGTGAGAACGTTACAGACACATCCAGAAACTAAAGGTATGGAATGCAGACCTCTCCGGGAGACAACAGACACAATCCAACAGCAGTGATCAGCATGATTAAAGACACTGTACGGTGACTGTGTCCCTATTCTGAATCCAACTGCCGACAGACGTGCACCTCCTCCCAAAACAAAGTATTGCCCCCTTTGACACTAACAACTAATTTCACCACATTAAAAATGTGCAGTGTTGAGACTTGTAGATTTAGGAACAGTGGCATTAACTGCCAACTGTATGAAGTCACTTGTTTATGAGAAACATTCAAAATGGTGTCTTCTGACGAGAGGCACACGCACACACATGCGGGTGTCATGTGCAGAGGGACAGACACTGTTTACACGAAGGCAGCTCACTCACCATGCAGATGAGACACTTGTATCGGTCTCCTCTCAGTATTTGCTTCTCCAGCTCCCGGATTCGGGCCTTCAGGGCCTCCATGGTGGTGGCTGTGGACTCCTCCTCCGTTACCCTGCAGCGGACAGAGAGAGACGGACATTGTATTTGATGACAGCGACGCAAACTCTTGATTGCTTACTGAATAGACAATTCATCTCTACGCGAGGCAAGTGAGGTGAGAACGCTTTCAACGTCTCAATTCGCTTATGACCTTATTCTAGTTTTCCAGAAAATGCTGTTTCTCACGGCACTGTCTCTTTGTCTTACTTAGCCAGGCTGTGATCAGAATACTGAGGTCCAAAAGAATCTGGACACCAGACCAGAGCCAGATGTGCTCCAAGCCCTCAATCCAAGAAATGAGGTCAATAAATCTGATTGACATTAATGTTCAAATTGACTCATAAAGCTGCTTGTGCCCGGCTGCTCTCTACTGAGCATCTCGTTGTCTATATACTTCCTTTCTCCACAGCCAGGTGCCTTTAAAACCCTCCCCTCCTTTCTTTTACTCCCCGTTACCAGGACACAGTGTAGTATTACATCCTCCTATTTAACACTGCTGTATCCCCAAAGGCCCTATGCTCCCACAGATTTACAACTCCGGCCCCCGCCCTCACTCATTCCCACCGACCATTCCATTTTTAAGTCCACCTCCTTTCCTTCGCCTGTTCGCCACGTTAAGTTAAATGCCCCGTCATCTCCTCTTTGCCTTGCACCTTCTGTCACATAGTTATATTTCCCCGTCTGTCCTGATCACCGTCTTATCCCTCGACATAGATTTGCTTCTTTACTCGCACACCTCTTCCCACTCCTCCCTTAATCTCTCTCTCTCTCTCTCTCTCCTGCCTTCCGATCCACTCGCCGTCCTTGCTTTTCTCTGAGCGTCCGGGCGGCCTCTGATTAATGTGTAGCATGATCGCGGGAAATGTGCGTTTAACACTGTCCGACAGCATTTAACACTGTCCGATAGCATATGAAGCTGCCATAAGTAAATCAATATGGCTGACGTGCAGACCGCAGCGCTGATGATGATGATGATTTGGCGCAGGGAGACGAGGCCGCACGAGCCAGCCGCTGTTTATTATCCCCATATGCTCCCTCTCTCTCTGGAAAGATGCAATTGCTGTGTGTGTGTGTGTGTGTGTGTGTGTGTGTGTGTTTATGGTGATGTGGTCATTTTGCAGCCTGATAGCTGGCTGATCTATGGTATTGATCTGAGCGGGGAAGGACAAGCACAGAACGGGCAGGGAGGATGAGTGCAAAAAGGAATTATAAGTGGCTGTGTGTGTGTGTGTGTGTGTGTGTGTGTGCGTGTGTGTGGCCTAGGACAAAGCTTCATTGGCTACATCCTCGAACAGTAGCGGCTACAGGAGAAAGGAAACAAGGGCCGTCATTCTCAATTTTCCCCTAAGAAGCACATTTCTGTCTCGTCATAATTTGCCTGGTGCAAAAGTCTTATTTCTTTGATTCGTGTCATCAAGACAATTAACTTTGAATCAACTGATCAATTCAATTGTTGCCACAATAAATAATTTAAAAAAAATATCAACTTTTTCCTTTGGTTGACCACAACTGCAGGGACACTGTATCACACAAAGACACAGCTGCTACCACCAATGTCCTGCTCCTGTCAAACCGCCTCTGAGACAACACTGTCCATCCCTAGTCCATCCCTGAACACCCCCCCCCACCCCCCCTCCTCCATCCGTTGTCTGTAAAGGCCAACTTGGGACTGGGACTCCGACCCTGACTCCATACTATGTGCCCTATAAACTGCTTTACCCTCTACTCTTATAAGTCCTGAGCTTGTAAAAAGCCATTTAGCCTTGATTAGCCTGCTCGCTTATAAAGCAGCAGTGGACTCTGGCCTGAACGCCGACTGGTTGGTGGGTTGTCCCTCAAACAAGGATGTGCCTCTCCTTTATCAGCTCCAATAAATTCCTCCATCTTTCTCTCTCTCGCGCTACAAAACTCTGCTAAAGGGTTCTCCCACCATGTCCCAAAGACCCGAGACAAAGAAGTTTTCCTCCTCAGAAAGATCAATACAACTCATTTGCCCCCAAGTCTCCTCTCCACCTCTTATGTTGAATATTCATTGAGTATGACTAATTTATAGAAAACCACATTTAACAAGTTATTTGAATTCCCGACGTGATAAAACGCCGTGTTAATTTATCTCATAGGGGGAAAGGGGGAGGTGGAGGAGGAGTAGAGATTTAATGGAGGTGAGAAGCGGAGCAGGATGATTTCGCAGGGCGGAGGAAGAGGGAAGACAACTCTCTGGGGCTGAATGTGACACATCCCGAGATGAACAGCCTTTTCAACCAGCAGGACTCACAAGGAAAGATCCTTGAGTTTAAGGCCTTTATGCAATATGTGTGTGTGTGTGTGTGTGTGTGTGTGTGTGTGTGTGTGTGTCACTGATTTAGGCTGGCTCAAGGGTTTTCAATTTTTACAGTCCTGGAGCCAAAACAGGGACATTTCTCTCACACAAGCACCCCAGTTAAGAAAACATAGTTACCCTGACTGTAATGCAGGTGCAAGGAGGCGTGGTTATCGAATCCCTAATATACATCAAAGCGACAGTTTCTATTGTTAATGGAGGAGTCATGCTGACTCGTAAGTGAAAGCTCATTGTATGCATTTCACATTGCTAATAGAAAAACATGGTGGCCCCCATAGATTGGACCCGCTCCTTATGTAAATATACATTAATGGGTTAATTTACGGCTAATGGGGGGAAAAATTATACATTTAGGTGATTATAAATTCATGAAATATTTTTAGATGTGAAAAAAAGGACATTAATCTTACAAACTGCACCTTTAACTGATTTTGAAGGTTTAGGACCTGCATGTATGTATGTAAAGTGCATGCATCTGCTTGGTTTGAACTGAAGTTTTCTCCTTGCTTTTAAACCCGGCATCATAAACACAGAGTCAACAACACTGCCCGTACGACACACGCTTCTACCCCAACTTAGTTACTGCCCCATAGGGCTTTTAAAAAGATGTGTTCATGCTTGTGAGGTAAAAAAAAAAAGTGAAACTGCAGCATGTTTTGATCTTCAGTATCCCACGGTGAATAGAAAGCAGGAGCACCAGACACAGACAGATAGATGGCTCTGCCTCGCCTCTATTTAGCGCTCTGTCCCCAATATGTGTAGGGCTATTTCTCATTTCATTAGAGTGTGTGTGTGTGTGTGTGTGTGTGTGGCCGAGGTCCTCAGCCATCCATCTCAATCAGCCCTGTGTCTTAATCTACTGTCTTCCTACATTTCACCCTGGCTCAGCCTCCCTCTCAACACAAACCAATTTAAAAAAAATTACAATACAAATTAATTTGAGAAAGTTTTGGCATTGTGTTCCCGGGCAAACATTTTATGTGCCAGGAGGGAAAGATACATTTCTCACATGTGTGTCTGCTGTGAAAATAGCGGCCATAAATCTCTTTAGTGCATCATTCTCTGCTGCACCCTGTTAACTGAGGCCTTAACTACACTGACACACCATGATAAAACATTTAAGTCACTATTGATTTCCCCTGCCTCACACAGATGTGTGTGTGTGTGTGTGTGTGAGGGTCTCACATGGCAAAGGGGAAAGGGTTGGGGGGTGGGGGTGGGGGGGGAGAGAAGGGGTGGCCTTGTAAGTGCCTGAGAAAAATTGAAACAGAGGAATGGAGGAAAAGAGATAGAAGGGAAAAAGAAAGATGTAACAGTGAGGACAGAGAGGGTGGGGTGGGGGGAGTTAGTGGCCAGTGTGTTTGGTGTGCATGTGCATACATGCGTGCATGCACTGGGGGTGGGGGGTGGCGGGTGTGGGGTACGAAATCTAGCTTCATCACTTCCAAATTGAGGACAGATTCAATTATTTGCAGAAACCACATGGAAATCTCTCCGCATTGTTCCAGCTGGAGCGCCAAATTTGGCAGCAATCGCATTGGCGGCATTGGAAGGGCCATTTATCTTGAGGGGAGAGAACGTCTCAGGCAGTGTACGTGTGTATATATAAGCGTGTGTGTGTGTGTGTGTGTGTGTGTGTGTGTGTGTGCGCGCGTGTGTGTGAGCTCATTTATCTTGCAGGGGAATGAGGAGGGGAACGAGGACACCCCGGGAGGCGACCAGATCATTACCCATCTGGGATCAGAGGCAGAGAGAGAGTGAGACAGAGAGATTTCACTAATGCTGCGCCGTGCAAAGCCACACACACACACACACACACACAGGGCAACACACACAATGTATCACTGTAACGAAAGGAGACAAATCTCATTTTCATTTGGGGACGGAGGGGCACAGGAGCTCCACAAATACGGGCATTTACAGCGAGCGGAGAGGAGTAAGGCGGGGAATTGTTCCAGCCAGCTGACTGCTTGTTCCAATGCAATCATTCAGCATCTAGTTGGCTCCTTTTTAAATGGATACTTAGATTAAGGCCTGTTCTGCTCCAGGTGGCCGCTAAGACCTCGGCTGCAACATCCATGTTCTGACATCCCAAACCGGCTTTCCGGACACGGAGAGAGGAAGTCTTTAGATCTGATTGTCTGAGGAGGAATTTATATTTTGGGGAGATTTTGCAATAGGATGATGGTGAGGACGGGGGGGACAAGGCTTTGATTTAGTATGATATTTAAGCTACATTTGAGTCCACCTTTAAGCAACTTTTCTTTCTTGATTACATATGTATAATTTCCGTCTTTACTCAGAGTCCAAAATCATCAAGTTTCATCTTAATTTAAACAGATTTAGGGTTACATTTACTTCTCATTTCTGAGCGTACATGTTTGTGCAGCACGAGGGCAGCAACCGCACAGATGTGCACTTTACCCACGTCTCTCCTGCATGAAAATGCACAAACAAACAAACAAACAAACGATACAAAACATGGCGTGGCACAAATGATCGAATGCATCCCCTCGCTCAGAGAACACATGCACACACCCACAGCTCTCGCCTCGCAGCTCTGTGTCTGATCAATACACTTCAAACTGCTCTGCCTATTCGCCACTTATCTCCTCTGCTGATATGTAATGTGTGAAGCAGCCACTGGCTGTCAATTGATTCATTCAAATGAATCATTTATCTCAATGCTGAAAGGAGATGTGTGTATACGTGAAGCTGCTGCTGCTGCTGTGCGGGTTACAACTGGGCGTCAAACCTCTAATGCCTAATGAAATGTGAATGTAAGGCTTTGAGTTTGTGTGTCAGTGTCAGGGGGAGAGGAGAGGACGCCAAATATGAAGGTAACTACTCCAACAAATCACTCTTTGCCTTCACACTCTTTGCCCAGCGATGTGTGTGTCTCTCACACTTCCAACGAGCTCCTTCTCTATTACTGATGCAGAGGATGGAGTGATCGTGGTCACTTACGGAGGAGAAGGCGGAAGAGGAGGAAACTACCGAGCACTGGTCTCTCACATGGGGGATGTTCTAAAAAAAGGTTTGCGTGCCTGTGTGTGTGTGTGTACGTTTGTGTTTGGAAGTTTGCCTTCGTGAGAACCTACTTTTCGATCTCGCTGTTTTTACAGGTGCGGGGGGCGGCTGAGGAGGAGGAGGAGGATGAAGGAGTGCTGGGGTCTGTCTTGCTGCTCTCTCCGTTGCTTGTTGAGGGCATCTCTGTCGACACACACGGAGAAAACATGATCAATACACACCTGCAGTAACTGGGGTAGGACCTTTAACAAATGTCTTCTTTTTATTTGACCCTGACGATTACATCATGTTATTTGACCTCAAATAGAACCGAATTACGCTTTGACTTGATGTCTGCCCTTTCATAAACTCACCATCACTGGCCCATTTGGAGAACTCGGGCGTTATTCTGTTTGAGGGCATCCCGCCGCTGCAACACACACAAACATTGAGATGAGAACTTTCTCAGACACCATCAAATTGAAATGTTACAACATAAAATGCTTTTCTTCGTTCAGCCTTCATACTTGAGCACAGCTCCCCGTAGCGCCTCCCTCTCCCTGGCCTCCCCTTGGTCCTCTCCGGCTCCGGAGCAGGGGATGATGTCGGCCTCGGTGTACTGGGCTTTGCCGTACTCCAAGGTGTCGTCTCCGTCCACGTCCAGGTCGGCGTCGCTGTCCGCCGCGCTCTCCTTCATGTTGCATGTGGCAAATCCTGTTCCTGTGGAAACAGTCGAGGACATTTTCAGCATTCCTTTTACTTGCAGATGACCACAAGGAATCAAGTCAAGAGGCAGAATCCTGCAAAAATACAATTTCAGCACTCAATTTCCTCTCACAATTTGTTTTTGTCTCATCTTATCCTAACCCAACAGACGGTAGGGGAAAAGAGGACAATGTGGGGAGGTCAGAGACGCAACTTCCAGACATGAGGACGAGTGACAAAGACTGACACCTCATTGGTCAATCGCCGAGAGAGACGGTCAAGGAGAGCGAGCGAGACACGGAGAGAGATAAATCTAGTGATGAGCACTCAGACAAACCCTCACTGCTGTGTGACTACTGCCTTCAGCTCCATTTAGACATAAACCCTCTGCGCGCGCACGTGTGTGTGCGCGCGCGTGTCCCCGTCACTTAGAGACGTCTCCTCAGTGTTTGTTTGAGACTGTCTTTCCCCCTGTCACTTAAGTCCTGTCTCACCAAACCAGCCAAGGGATGTGTGTGTGTGCAAGTCTGTCTACCTGTCACTTACACCATGTCTATCTACCACGCAAAGGTGAGTGTGTGAGCGTGTGTGGCACAGTAACTGTTCTAGTACTTGAAGGGAAGGTGTGTATGTGTGCGCGCGCGCACACACACACACACACACACACACCTGTATTTCACTTAAGATGTGACTGTGAAGGTGTCTGCCACTGACAGCACTGACAGCCATCTTATTTACACCTATCCCAATTTCTACAACCTTTCAGCTGGACACCTGTGTGTGTGTGTGTGTGTGTGTGTGAGATAGAGAGAGAGAGAGAGAGGGGGTAGTGTGACCAGACACAAGCTTGACAGAGCTGACAGCCATCTTATTTAACCCTCTGTCCCGGTGTGTGTGCGTCCTAATACTTGACTTCCCCCGGCAGTTGGTCCGGGTGCACCGTGGCGTCTCCGCTGCTCTGTGGAGTGTCTCTTGTCAAAGTGCAAATCAGCTGCACGAACTTGGGTCTCACCTGGGATTTAGAATACCTCCTACCGCTCCTGCTCCTTTCCTAACTCTGTTAATCATTTCACTCTTACTCTGGAAAATAATTTAAAAAAAGGCAGGAGGGAGGGAATGTGAGCACCGGGCGACTGAAAGCTCCCGTGATAAAACGCGCCACCAATGCTAAGACGTTTTACGACGGGCCCATGGTTTTTAGTGATCAAATAAAAGGGACCTTTTAACTTTTATTTGGTCTCGGCGGCAGCGGGGGAACATATGGGGAACAATGGCCGCACAGAGTAAATCTAGCAGCCGGCTCGGCTGGCTCCGCTCCGTTACTGAGGCTATAGGTTTTCAGGGGGGTGACGGGAGGCGAAGGGAGCACATGTCACATTACGCAGGTGACGGAGTGACGCGGTGACACATCTGGACGACTTGGGGTTTAATTCCAGCTGTTTACCATGAGAAACCATGTTCCCATTTCCTAGAAATGAATCATCTGATAGTCTAGAAGTTATCTCGATACAAGTTTGAGGGTATTTACGATTGGTATTGATCCATGTGCATTGATGAGACTGTAGAGATGTCGAATAAAGCTTGCCAAAGATCCAGTTAGCAATTCTATTGCAATCTACGTAAAGTTATCATACTGATGGTGTGTTGTCTGTATACTGTATATGCACTGTGTCTTTGGTCTCTTCTCAGTGATTGTACACATGTGAAGCCTGTTTGCCTTGTGTGTGTGTGTGTGTGTGTGTGTGTGTTCCCTGTGCTTTTACCTGTCTCTCTAAGCAGTCTTGGCAGACCAATCTAATCTGGCGAGGGGAAGGTCAGCCCCACTCTAACTGCCTTTCACTCACATTATGCAGCGACAACCCCCCCTCCCCACCACTCCCCCTTTTCTTCACCTCTCTTCCTCTTCATTTCCTCACCCCCCCCCTCTCTCCTTTTTGGCATCATCATCTTTATTCCTGCACAGTTCCTCCTTTCCTTCCCTTTATCATGATGTTTTACCCCCCCTGCTCATATATCACCTGTTCTCTCTCCACTTCCTGTACTTGATGAACCGTTTCCCCTCTTTACTGCTAGATCGGACAAGATCAATACACACACACACACCATTTGTGACACGGTCGTCTTGCCTTTAACATCATCATAACCTGCTCGTGAATATTGTAGTGCTAACTTGACATTCTATCTATGACACCATTTCCCTGTCAACACAACAAGTACAGATGTGAGGAGACAGATAGGATCTAAAGACTCGGAGCCCAGATCAGCCCATCGACCAACCTTGGGAACGTCCCGTTACCATAGCAATTATCAGGACCCCATGAGAGGCACAGAGGAGGGGTGTCAAAGGTCATCGCGTGATCTCTCTGCCATTTACAGGTCAGAGGCTGGATGGGAGATGTGGAAAGGGACACAGACACAAAGACTTTAGAGCGCCATCTTTGAAGTCCATTTACAAAGAGGGGATTTCTCCTCTTCTTCGTTCCCTCTGGGCCATCTCAACCTGCACTAATCCCCCCTTCTTCCTCTCCTTCTTCCTCTCGGTCTCGCGGGACGGCCTCGTATCAAACCTCGGGATCTGTCTGTCGTTCCGTCCGTCTCTCCGGGGGGTTACACTGACGGATCAGCTTCTCCTCATTCGCTCGCGACACCTACTGTCCGATATTTAAACTGCAGCGGATCCTGCATGCTTTCATTGCTGATGTGAATTCATTTGACCTGACAAAAATCCCACGTATGAGCTGCAGAGAGGGTCTACATACTACAGTCCGGATATCCGCTTCAGAAAACATCGAAAACAGGGGTGTCAAACAGCCCATGGGCAAGAACTGGCCCATCAGAGGTTCCAGTCAGGCCACTGGGATGAGTTTTGCAAAGTTCAAAATTGACAGAGATGATGTTGAGATGTAGGTTTAGTGACCAGCATTTACTATGCCGGGACACAAGGGGGAGCCCTTGTCCCTTGGAATTGATGAGTTCGAGAGAAGAAGATGAGGCTCAGAGTGAGTGTATGCATGTCTGGTGTGACGCAAGAGGCTGATGAAGCAACTTTATGCTAGGATTTGAATGGTCCGCCCGCTGAAGGTGAAATTGGGCTGCATGTGGCCCGTGATGGGTTAAGATACGATAAGATTACCATTAAGAATGCAACTGTAGCTTCATCTTACAGACCTGCGGTTGCCATTGTGTTGCGTGGTGTCCTGCAGCGTTAACATGGAGGCCAGCCTTCTATGAAATGAGATTAATGAAACCAAATGTTTCCCTCACATCGAGACGTGTGAATGCTTCTTCACATGATACATAGTGTAACCGAGTTGCCCCGCAGCTCATCAGAATGACAGACGGTCCACTGGGCAGATGAAGAGAGCTCCGTCTGTGCTATGTGGCTCCTTTCAACCTGGCTAAGCCGGTGCGAGACACACAATTCCTCCCTCACACAGAGTTGAATCATAAACTGATCTTGTTTCGATTTCCCCGCCCCCCCTCCCTCTCCCCTTCGTCCCCTCCCCCCCATCTCTGCCTTGAAAGAACCCTGTTCCCTCTGCCTTTCTTCCTCACGGTCTCAAAGCGAGGGAAGGATGGTGGCACTTCACAGAGGGAGAGGGGGCCCTCTCTTCATCGCCAGCTGAGCAGGACCCCCCCCCCAACCCCCACCCCCCGCAACATCTCTATATCCGTCTAGCCTGCCGAGAGCCTGCAGGATTCAGCGGCGCGTGTTAGAACCACTGAGGAGCTTTCAAGACAAAATCCACCTTCTGAGCCTTTCTGCCGAGTGTGTGTGTGTGTGTGTGTGTGCGCGCGAGCGTGTGTGTTTCAAGTTGCTCTCCCCAGGCCTCCTCAGTTATCTGTGTCACATCACAAGGTGCCCTATTAGAGTGCGGCAGAAGGGTCCTGTGTCTGCTCGTTTAACAACCTGAAAGCGACGGACGGATGGAAGTGGCGTCGGGGAGACGGATGGACGGGCGGAGAGGCCGCCTCCTGCCCCGCGACGAGCCCCTCTTTGGTGCGGTTTAGTTGAGATTTCAACATTGATCTGTCTTGTCTCGCCTCTCGCCGAGAGAAACGGAGAGGGGAGGACGAGGGAGGCAGGTGAAGCTCAGCATGTGTGTTTAACCACGGATCGAACATGGGAGAGGAGGAGGAGGAGGCGGTGGTGGAGGAGGAGATTGCGAGGGAGGGATGAAAGAAGATCCAGAGCAAAGTGGGTGTTAAAAGAGACTCTCGGATATGACAACAACTGTTTATGTCCATCTGTGCACTTCTCGGCGACATTCCACTGTCTTGTTTTCCCTGGTTTTAACTCAAACACAGCCGAGGCGGTGGCAGCAGCGCGCTACTGCGCAACACACACGCTTCTTCTTCTACTGCTCGAAGTACAGTATTTATAACATAATCTTTGCAGCTCTCATCTCACTTCTGTTTGAATGACGACAGAATCCGATCTGTAGAGCCGCTGCCGATATCAGTCAAACAAATTGAAATGACAAGTCCGGGACCGGTCGCTAAAAAGAGACAGTGACATAGAGCCAGGAGAGAAGTGCTCCAGGAGTCCAGTGTCACCGAGCAGCCACTGTGCTCCCCAGTGACCAGCTCTCCCATCCACTTCTATAATTGCATTCTAGGACTTGGGACTCAAACTTGCACACGCACGCCTGCACACACACAGTGCACACACGGAGCGGTGGCCAGCGGGTCAATTGCCCGGCTAAATGTGTTTTCCTTCCCCCTTGCTAAGAGGGTTGCTCAAGGCCGGGCCAAGCAGAGCCGGGGCTGACCCCGGGCCAAGCCGCGCTGCCACCAGACCGCAGGCACCATTACGGCTCCCTGGTCAACACCCGTCTCCCAGAACTAACACAGATGCACGCTGGACAGACACACAGGGAGTGATGGATGAGCGGAGAAACAAAGACGGAGGAAGAGGAGGAAGAGGACAAACAAGGAGAAGGGGCCGACGCCGTCCGTGCACCACAAACTGCTGCAGCTGGACTTTACCGCGGGGCCATGACGTGTCAATCGGGACTCCCATGACCGAATCAATGGGACACTTGCATCATCGCACAGTTTAGCACAGCATAACAAACAACACTGCTGCTTCAAGGACATGACGGCAAAGACAGAAAAGACCACGTGCGAGTGCGTGCGTACCTCTGAAGCCTCCCTCCAGCAAAGCCGTGGCTCTGATCCTCTTCTGCCCCGCCCATTCGTACTCCTCAAAGCCCCGCCCGTTCTCTCCGTCCATGTCGGCGGAGTCGTCGTCGCACAGCGCGCCCTCACGCTGACACACACAACAAAGTCGTGTTTAATAGAGCAAAAATGAAAACGTATAAAGAAGTGGTACTGGTACTGTGGAGTTGAACTTTAGGATTCTTAAGGAATCTTAAGGATTTCACATTGACTGATTTTGACGTGGCACAACTCGACTTTAACTTTAACACACCAGGGGGAGCTGTGATCAGGTCCTGGCGAAAGTAAATGAATGGAAAAGTAAAGCAAAGGTAAAAGGCTCATCGCGTTTTTAAAGCAAAAGACTTTAAACTTAACAACAGTTCAGACCTGCCAGTGTGGCTTGTACTGGTCAATGTGGGAATGTTGTGACTACAGCTCCTGGTGCAGAGCACAGGACTAAAACAACGGTGTGCGTGGAGGTTAGTTGCGAGGGATTTAAGAGTCATTCATCTACAAGGAGAAGGAGAGAATCTGCCCAGCACCGACAGGAAAATGAACGCCAGGTCAGGAGAGGTTGTCACCAGATAAGGAAATAGAAAAAGAGAATAGAAGTTTTTTTTACATCTACTGCAAGCAAAGTCTGCAACTACAGAGGTGTCTGCTCACAAAGGAGCAACATGCTGATGAATACGACACAGCCTTGTCATATGGGAGTAGATTGTTGGTGTCTTCCTGGAAATCAAAAATGAACTACAAATGTAATCAATGCAAATACAATTAATTTAACCCAATGTGTACGTAGGATACTGTAGGTCTGTAATCAATTGAAAAAATGGACATGACACTCAGCCATTAACAGGTTATTACACTAACTGAGACATGGGGAAACCTTGAAGTATTTAGACTGTTCCCTCTATGAACTCAACTGAGTAAGAATTTAAATATCTAATTTGCAAAATGCTTAATATCAAACATGATAATTGAGTGTTGACACGTCAGTTATTCCCATATGATGCGAATGCGGTGCAACCACTTAGAGAAAGGCCAGAGGTGGTTTGTATCTAGATGATGGGTTGTTGTCTCTCTGCTACGGTTGTTGTGATGTGATTGTCTAACAGGAAGTACAGAGGTGATTGGTCAGCATCTACAGGAAAGAGAAGGGGGGGGGGGGTCGACAGACTGGGCTGTCTGACTGGGGGCGGTGGGCGAGGGCCCCGGGTTGTACTACCTGGATCAGGCATTGTTCCACATGTCTACTCATCTCCTCCTCACTCCCAGCCAATGGGGCGCTGCACAGCGGACATACCTGGCCCCCATCCTCAGGCTTCCTCCTCTTCATCTTGCCTATACGGGCTGGAAAGGAGCAGAGGGAGACGGAGGACTTCATTGACTTTAATGTAACTCACCTAGATCTGAAGCCGGCATACGAGCGCAGTGCTGACTCAAGAGAGAAATGACAATCCTCTCCTCACACCATGACACAGATTCTCACCCCTGTCCCCTCCCTCCATCGTACCACAGCCTCACCCCGCCTCACCCGCCCATTTAATTAGAAATTTAACCGAGCAGAGCAGCCGTCATCGCGCCCCGAGTCTCTGTCGTTTTTTCCTTAACTGCAAATGGCGCGAGGGGACATTAATTTTTAGCTGGCTGTGAAAGCAGGAGAGGCCAAAAGGGACTGTAGGCGAGAGATGGAGGGAGGCGAAACACTTATTACCGCAGGGGGGGAAGATGGAGGTTAGGGTTAAAAAGGGAAACAGCAACCACCACCCCCCTCCTCTCCTCCACTCTTACCAATTCTCTCCTGACGCTAATCGAGGGGAGCGTTGTTAAATACAGAAGGGAGATGGCTGCTAATTAGGTCCGGCAGGGATATCTGCCCCCCCACCACCTCCCACATGAGAATGATTCCTAGTTCCACATGAGAGGAGAAGGAAACTAATGGAGGGCGAAGTTTAAAGTCTTCTTCAGCCAGTGTCACGGGCCCAGACTAAAAGCATTTGTGTGTTGCATCAGAATGAAAGAAGGTGCAACAAGAGGAGCTAACTTTTCTATTCAATTAAAATGGAGAGTAAAGTTTGGCTGCACTTCAGAAATCTGGATCAAGGATCACAGCAATGTTGAGTTTCTGGAATTGCAGTGCTTTTAAAATTTGGATTAAAAACATCCAGAATAGAGATTCATCCACAGATAACAGAGCAGAGATCTACTGCGTGTAAATAGTAGAACCAAAAGTAAAGTGACATAGCATTTCTTACTGCAATATAAGAGATGAGTGATGAGTGATGAGGGGGGGTTGTCTAATGTAGAGCCGATCCAACCTGAATTTGGGTTAGTGATAACCTTAATAAAACATTATCAACTTTCACTATTTAAATAATCTGTACTATATTCATTATGTAGTATTATATAGGTTGTGAATGTGCTGGCTATTGTCACTTAATAAATGTATATCCAATACTGCCAATACTGTTTTTTAATATATCTTGCTGCTACGACAGTTTCAATGCCCCTTTGAGGATTCATGAAGTGATCAGTCAATCTATTTATAGTCATATGATAGTTTGTATGTGATAGGCAGAAATAGATGAGGCGTTTGGGGGACACGGTGCTTCTGACATATGAAAACAATAAAGGAAAAATATACAACAAAGGCATATCAGGTTTAATCAAGAAATATAAGTAACATCAGCTTGCATTTTCAAAATATTCATTTTGAACATATAGTGCTACACAAATCAATGTTGATTGATTGATAAGTAATTGATGATTCACTGTTGATTATAACAATAACAACTGCATGGATGAACCTCATCCATATACATATAATTCACTCTTAAGGAAATGATGCTACATGTTGTCAAACTCTATCAAAAACAAAGCAATGACAGTGTAGTTTGTCATTTGATTGTGTTATTTATTGGTAGTTGTATCAGTTGAGCAGGTACACGGTCACTGCCACAACTATAGAAATGATAGGAACAATATATTTAATGATGCAGTAAAAATGACATAGTTACACATCTATCTCTACATGTGTCATGGGGTGAGACGCTGTGTTTACGTACCATTCAATCTTGTTTGCCTGTTTGCCCGAACTCGTAAAAATGTCTGTGGGCAGAGGGGGAGAGGGAGAAAAAAAAGATGGCGGACAGAAACGTTAGACACTGAGCAAACATCCCAACATGAGAGCAGACAGGCAGAGAAGTTTTCAACGGGGGATTGTAGTGGATGCTGAGCGTCTGAATCACAGTGCACCGGTGTGAACCTACTTCTCTGTTGTCCTCCACCTCCTCCATGACACACTCTGCTTCCTGCCGCCGCCGCCGCGTTCAGCCGCTACAACTCGGCGCATGAAACCGCAGCACTATCGCTACTGACACACGACATCACCGCACACTCTGCCCCGCGTCTGTTATTTCATACGGATGGAAAAGGATTCAACTTGGCGCCCGTGTCGGCACAAACCACTCTCGGGCGACGCCATGATGGCTTGTTTTGGTCACGTGACGGAGCCGGAGGCGGAAGTGCGAGGGACGTTGCATGTCATTTTGCACGCCGGCCGCTAGGGGGAGGCAGGAACTCTTCAATGAGCGGCGAGAAACCGTCTCCCTCCTCCTTCCACGTCTCTCAATTCAATTTCTTTTATCTGTTTTCTTTTGTCTCCTTTAGAATTCGGTTGTAAATAATACTTTGATATTGTACTTATTTTTCTAATACAATAATCGTTGTGTATCTACTTCCCTTCCTAGTTTCTTATTGGCATATTTGGTTACAAATGATGTTATGATCTTTTAAAAACAAATATTTTTAATTATAAATTAATTGATTATTTAGTGTTTACTCTAAACTATGGAGGC
>JAFBJT010016121.1:89929-100946 GCA_016785325.1 Chascanopsetta lugubris | reverse complement strand
GGTCTGACCTCTGAGGGTCTAACCTCTGAGGGTCTGACCTCTGAGGGTCTAACCTCTGAGGGTCTAACCTCTGAAGGTCTGACCTCTGAGGGTCTGACCTCTGAGGGTCTGACCTCTGAGGGTCTGAACTCTGAGGGTCTGACCTCTGAGGGTCTGACCTCTGAAGGGTTAGGGATCCAAGATTTGGAAGCAGGGACTGTGGGAGTAGAAAAGTTTGGGTCTCAGCCTTTAATCCAGCTTGTGTCATGACTCGGCGTTTTTCATCACATTCATGCAAATGTCTGTGACTGAGTGAAGTCCGTCTCCTCTCGGCTCCACCTGCAGGAGACCAGGACCAGGACCGGGACCGGGACCAGGACCTGGATCATGCAGTTTCGCTGAAAGTCCTTTTTTTCAAAAGGTGATTGACGTGGTCCGTCAGTGATGGAAGGAAACAGGAAGTGACACGTCGGCGCTTCCCTCACCGCCACTTCTCTTTCCCTGCTCAGAAGATGTCGACCAGCAGCATCAGCCGAGAAGGGGGAGGAGCCAAAACCTCCAAAGTGTCCAAGGATCCGAAAAAGGTGAGTTCATTGATTCATCATGTCCCTTTAAATCAACCTGCTGTGTCGTGTCATTCAGCTGATTCACTCTTTCATCCGAACCTGTCGTTGTCTGGACTGTGAATCTGTTTGAAGATCCTGATTCTTCTCCTCGAAAAACAATAGAAAAGAACTTCCTCCTCATTGGAGGGAAATTGTTGTGGTGCAGCACAAACATGCTGCTTCTATTACTACTACTACTACTATTACTACTAATGATAATAATAATGATACTAATAATAATAATAATAATAATAATAATACGAAAAATAATAATAATTATACTACTCCTCCTACTACTACTACTACTACTACTACTACTACTAATAATAATAATAATAATAATAATAATAATAATAATACGGATAATAATCATTATTATACTACTAGTAATAATAATAATAATAATAATGATAATAATAATTATACTACTACTAATAATAATAATACTAATAATAATAACAATAATAATAATAATAATACGAATGATAATAATAATTATACTACTACTACTACTACTACTACTACTACTACTACTAATAATAATAATAATATTAGTCTACATTTTCAGACATCAGTGCAAAAACACTGGACATGGTTCGATAAAATAAAGGTTATATACAAACACACAATACACAAATATCTACACAGAGGGATTTTTTACGAACATATTTACACACACACATCAGCAGTACAAAGTAACATTGTGTCATGTGACCTCACACGACCCTGACTTAGGCAGAATGTGGAGGCTGAGTCAACAAATCAACATGGAGCCCTCAACAAATTGATTGATTGGCCTAGAATCAGAGTAACGTGATGTGGAATGACAGAGAGGGGGCGGAGCTTGGCGCTCAGGTGAGGGGAGGAGGGCAGGCAGCGCACCTGCAGCTCGTTAGGGCTCATTGAACTGATCAGCTGTGACCAGGTGTTCACGGGCTCTGGGATTATTATGATCGACTCCGCTCAGGTAATGCGCTGCAGCACAGAGACACAAACAAACAAACAAACAAACAAACAAATCATTATTCAGACTATTATCGTTGTTGTCATTACGAGCTAGCATTGTTTTTATTATTATTATTATCATCATTATTATTATTATTATTATTATTATTATTATTATTATTATTATTATTATTATTATTATGACTACGATTATTTTATTCTATTGATGCAGCTTATGTTACCGTATCACTACTGAGGGGAATCTTCCAATGATGTGTCAGCAATTTACATCTTTTTCTTTTGGTGTATACAACGTTTCTTTGTTTACATAATGTTTCTCTCTCTCTCTCTCTCTATATATATATATATAATGTTTCTTTGTTTCCATCATGTATCTTTGAGTATATAACGTTTCTTTATTTACGTCATGTGTCTTTGAGTCCATCATGTGTCTGTTCTTTGTTTTTGCCTGATCCTCCTGCGTCCCCCCAGCCGAGCTCGGCGGTGCTGAGAGGATCCATCCAGCTGGGCATCAGTTACGCGGTGGGAAACCTCAGCTCCAAACCGGACCGAGACGTCCTCATGCAGGACTTCTCTGTGGTGGAGAGCGTCTTCCTGCCCAGGTTCACTCTGTTTCGACCAGGTCCAGGCTCACATCCCCCCAAGGGCAACAAGACCTCTGTATTCTAACCTCGTGTGTGTGTGTGTGTGTGTGTGTGTGTGTGTTGTGCAGTGAAGGCAGCAACCTGACTCCAGCTCATCACTTCCCAGATTTCCGCCTGAAGACCTACGCTCCTCTGGCCTTCCGCTACTTCAGAGAGCTGTTTGGAATCAAACCGGACGACTACCTGGTGAGGGATCATCATCATCATCATCATCATCATCATCATCACCGTGTCTTTATTTCATGACTCGGCACATTGTGGTGGTCTGACATCATCCCCGTATCCTCAGTATTCCATCTGTAAGGAGCCTCTGATCGAGCTGTCGAACCCGGGAGCCAGCAGCTCCTGGTTCTACCTCACCAGCGACGATGAGTTCATCATTAAGACGGTGCAGCACAAGGAGGCGGAGTTTCTGCAGAAGCTGCTTCCTGGTTATTACATGGTGAGATTCTCGCAACACACACACCACAGCGCACGCCACTGCTTGTGACACGGCCCATATAGGCTGTTGCTGAGGGCGCCCCCTGCTGGAGGGGGCACTGCTGCAAAGCCGCACAAAAAAGAAATCAATCAATAATATCAATAATGAATAGAATATCGACACCAATCTCCAGTTGGCACCCTCTCCTTAAAAATCAACCCAGGTCTCGCCTGTAGGGAACCAAAATGGCGCCCGCCGGCTCTGAATTTTGACGACTCATCATTTGTTGCGTCAGCAGCGTTCTTGCTCAATTTGATAAACATCGACAGGCGCAAAGAGGATGTGGCCAAACTAGATTACAGTTGTTTTAACTTTCTGAAATAAAACCTTCCCCCATTATTTTTACTCATTTCATTTCACATCATTTCTTTTCAGTTTGGATTTTCATGCGCTTTTTAAATGTTGTTTTTCTTTTTATTTGTTTACTTTCGCGCACTTATAAGCGTCTGTCGTCCATCAGGAATACGTTGATAATGTTAATTGTGCGTGTAAATAGTTGCAGTGATGGCCGACGGCACGTACTCGTTAAACCAATGAAACGCAACCTGATAAACGGACACGTTCCAATATCTCCGTCCGTCCTCCCAGAACCTGAACCAGAACCCGAGGACGCTGCTGCCAAAGTTCTACGGCCTGTACTGCATCCAGTGCGGCGGCGCCAGCGTGCGCGTGGTGGTGATGAACAACGTGCTGCCGCGCGCCATGAAGATGCACTATAAATACGACCTGAAGGGGTCCTCGTACAAGCGCCGCGCCTCGCGCAAGGAGCGCACCAAGGCCACGCCCACCTTCAAGGACCTGGACTTCCAGGAGATGCACGAGGGGCTGCACTTCGACGCCGACACCTACAACGCCTTGATGAAGACCCTGCAGAGGGACTGTCGGGTGTGTTGGCGTCTGGAGGACATAGATCTATGAACACGTGAGGGTGCTGTTCACCTTTTAAAGGTGCAGTGTGTAAGATGTGGTGACACGCTGCACAGAAATCTTGCACACTGCACCTTTAAATGGTCAAATATCTTGCACACTGCACCTTTAAATGGTCAAATATCTTGCACACTGCACCTTTAAATGGTCAAATATCTTGCACACTGCACCTTTAAATGGTCAAATATGCCAAAAATACAGCCATGTTAACGCTGTGCGGCGGCTCAAATCCCCCGCACACTGAACTCCATCGCTGCCATAACGTTACGTAACCATGGCGATGGGCCTCCACAGACTGATGACCTCATTAGCGCCCGGCTGTCGCTGTAACTGCATTAACGTGAAACAATCGCAGCCACTTGACGCAGGATTAACGCGCCGCAAAGCGAAGCACCTGACTCGTGTGTGTTTAATCCCGGCAGCTGGACCCGTCTGATATCAGGCCTGTGTGTGTGTGTGTGTGTGTGTGTGTGTGTGTGTGTGTGTGTGTGTGTGTGTGTGTGTGTGTGTGTGTGTGTGTGTGTGTGTGTGTGTGTGTTGGGTAATACAGATCAGAAATAGCCCTCTTTGTTTACAGCTACAGTGAATATGCATCAGTTTTAGTGCAAGTGTGGTCATCTTTTTATTTTTTTATTTTTTTAAAGGTGCAGTGTGTAAGATTTTAATGACATCTAGTGGTGCAGTTGCATGTTGGATCCATCACCTCACCCTTCTGCTAGCCCCCCGTTTTCATTCAGTCATTCAGTATGTCCGCTCTGGACTACAGTAAAAAAAAAAAATTAAAAAAAAATAAAAAATGGCGTCCCCCGTGGAGAGGACCCGCTCCTCATGCAAATACACATTAAAGGGCTCATAAAGAGGGGAAACGATGCACTTAGGTGATGAAGGTGTTCAGAAATCGTGCACACTGCACCTTTAACTCAGCACCTCCGTCACCGTGTTTGAGCTTGTGGTCGTGTCCAGGTGCTGGAGAGCTTTAAGATCATGGACTACAGCCTCCTGCTGGGGGTCCACGTCCTGGACAGGAAGCCAATCAGCAGAGAGAGTCGCTGCGACAGCAGACGAGGGCAGAAGGTTCTGTACTCCACCGCCCTCGAGTCCATCCAGGGGAACCTCAAGGACCCGGAGCCGGTGGCTGACGACGACACGTGAGGGGGCTTCGACTCTTCACTCTCTCTTTCTTTCATTCATTCATTCATTCATTCATTTATTTTATCTATTTATTTATTTCTTTTCCCTCAGACTGGGAGGAATTCCTGCCAAACATAAGGACGAGAGCCTGCTCATCTTTTTAGGAATCATTGACATCCTTCAGTCTTACAGGTACGCGCACACACACACACACACACACACACACACACACACACACACACACACACACACACACTACACAGGCAGACAGTCATTTACTACAGTTTACAACATAATCAACAAATGAAATATATTAAATTTAAATGAAAAAGTCATTTTCTTTTTCTTATTTACATCGTCACAAACTCGAAAGACGAAAAAAATAGCACAGTTTCTTGTGTTTCTCTATTTCTAAAGAATTCTAAATTCTTCATTGAAGTTGTTTATGTTTATTAATATGCTAATGAACCCATTTAAATAGATGGAGACCAACGTCGTCGTTCCTTCCTTTTGCAGGTTTATCAAGAAGGTGGAACATTCCTGGAAAGCTCTTGTGCACGATGGGGTCTGTAGCTCCGCCTCCGTCCGGCTGCGTCCGTCCGTCCCCCCCTCTCTTTCTACATCCACCTCTTTATGTCTCCGTCCAGGACACGGTGTCGGTGCACAGACCCGGGTTCTACGCCGACCGCTTCCTGAAGTTCATGGGCTCCACCGTGTTCAAGAAGATCCATCGTACGTATCCCCTCCATCCGTCAGGGTGAGACCCCTCCTCCCCCTCCTCCTCCTCCCCCTCCTCCTCATCGCTCTCTCTCCTCGTCTCATCCATCAGCTTTGAGAGGGGCGTCGTCCAAGAGGAAGAGAGGTTCACTCTTCGCCGCCAAGTCGGCCTCCCACGAGATCCTGACTCAGCAGAAAGAGGAGACGCGGGAGGAGACGAAGGCGCAGAGCATGGACCACCTGGAGGGAAACTGTGAGGATTCCACTTGGTCTTTTTTATCCCTGAATTTCTTTATTTCTTTGTTTTTTTCTTTATTTCTTTATTTCTTTGTTTTTTTTTTTATTTCTTTATTTCTTTGTTTTTTTTTAAATTTCTTTATTTCTTTGGGTTTTTTTTAAATTTCTTTATTTCTTTGTTTTTTTCTTTATTTCTTTATTTCTTTGTTTTTTTTTTATTTCTTTATTTCTTTGTTTTGTTTTTTATTTCTTTTTTTTTTATGTCTGTATTTCTGAGCTGTGATTGATGTGGTGTCTCCTGCATCAGTCCACAGTTCCTCCAAACAACCAGACCTTCTGCTGCCAACGTCTTCCGTCTCCTTCGTGTCCAGCAGAGACGAAGAGGACGAAGAGGAGGAAGAGGAGGATCCAGGAAACAGGTCGTGTATATTTTCAACCTCTAAAACAGATTTGTCTGGGAATTTATAAAACGGTTCAATAACTTGTGTCTGCAGAAATACTCAAATACTGCCAGAGGTCCCACACGACTATTTTGGTCTTTGCTTAAAGGTGCAGTGTGTAAGATTTGGTGAGAGTCGTATCCATCAGCTCACCCTCCTGAACATGAGGAGAACCTGTGGTCCACTTAAAACTCAATAGATGTTTAGTTTGTCCACTCTGGGCTGCTGTAAAAACATGGCGGCCCCCGTAGAGAGGAGCCACTCCTCATGTAGATATACATCAGTGGGCTCATTTAAGGGGAATAAAAAAAACAAATCGTACATTTAGGTGATTTTTAATTTACATGTAATCGTTCACATGTAACATTCTTTGACAAAAAGGACCAGAATCGTACCCACTGCCCCTTTAATTGCTGGGTCAGACTGAGTCATCTTTTCTGTGTTGCAGTGAGGACAGACGAGACTCCAGGTCGACTCTGGCTCTGGACGAGTCTCTGCCGACTCTCAGCAGGAGTCAGTCCGACTCCGAGCTCGACGTTTACCTGGTACCGACCGCTCTCTCTCACTGAGCCCAGTCACTCCTACCTGGTACCGACCGCTTTCTCTCACTGAGCCCAGTCACTCCTACCTGGTACCGACCGCTTTCTCTCACTGAGCCCAAGAAACAAACTCACATTCCAGGTCATAAAAAGACGCATTTATGCCACACAGGGGTTTTTAAAGGTGCAGTGTGTGAGATTTGGTGACATCTACTAGTGAAGCCGAATGTTGTGTCACCTCAACCCATTCCAACATGCAGGGAGAACCTATGGTGGCCCTTGGTGGTCAATAAAGCTCAAAAGAGTCTGTCCACTCTGGGCTATCGTAAAAACATGGCGGCCCCCATAGAGAGGACCCCCCATTAAAGGGCTCATTTGAGGGTCATTTTAAAGTCATACATTGAGGTGATTTATACATTTGTAGAAATGTCTGTACAGGATTGTTCTGTAGTTTGTTTTCAAGAAATACAAGTGGCAGAACTCTTCCGCCCTGCCCCTTTAAATGTTTTATTTTGAAAAGCGGAGGATACGGATGAACTCGGGGGTCACCGGGTGTTTTCAGACATTTTCAGACAGTCTCACCCAGGCGACTCAGCTGGAGTTGACCCATCGTCCGTCGACAGTAAGCAGCAGATCTCGTCCCTGGACTCCTGCCGATTTTCTATCGCTCCTTTACGAACCTCGGGTCCAGGTTCCCCCTGCGTTGGTGCTTGTTTCACTTCCTGTGACATCACACACCCTCCGACTCCGATCTTAACCTGTGCGTCGGCCCCACAAACCTCCCAAGTTCCCGTCCCTGCGGCCTTTCGCTTATATAAGCAGAAAATCCTGGTTCAGGCTTAAACTGAGCCCCGACCCTCAGACGCCTGTAATCTCTAAGCCTCTGGCAGAAAACAGAGGGATTGGTGAAGTATAGTCGGGGAGGTGAAGGGGAATTCATGCGTCAGCCTCCACTCGTCGTCCAAACATTTATTTCTATCGATCCTGATCCGGAACTGCTGACTCAGGCAGAGACGTGATGGAATTCCTCCGGTTCTTTACTTTATTGTTCTGGAAAGAAAAAGAGCGACAGCGTGTTTGTATTTCCTCCTGAAATCAACCTTGAGATACAAACGCTGCCGTCCGGCTCCCATGGTTGCCATGGTAACGAGGGGCCGCCCATACAAAGGCTCATCCAACCAACAGACAGTCTCAGTGTCAGTCATATTGTTGTTTTTTTAACCACAACAATTGAAAACAAAAGCATCTCAAAACATTATTTAATGCAATAGATTTGGACATTTAAATGAAATTAGCTGCTATAGACACATGTCATAATGATCAGGATTATTATAATTATCATTTGTAGTAATATCGTTAGAGTTTGAATCAACTCACACCAACTTTTTTTCCTGAAAGTAAAATCAAAATGTCTTTGTTTGTTTTCCAGTGAGAGATCGCTCCTCGTCAGCCTCCTCCTCCTCTGACCTTTGACCTCTGACCTCTGACCTCTGACCTCTGCAGCCTCAGGCCACAGAGACGTCAGGACCTCAGCTTTCAAACTGCAGAGTCATCGCGATGAGCGCCACACTTTCACTTTACTTTTTAAATATTATAAATCCACCGTTTGATAGAAATGAATGTGTGTGTATGTGTATGTGTGTGTGTGTGTGTGTGTGTGTGTGTGTGTGTGTGTGTATGTACTTTATGTACATTCAGATCAAAGAACCCACGGTTTAATATAAAAACACTATTTACGGGCATCTGCTGCTGATTCAGCACATTTCTTTGTAAAAGTTGAGATTCTGATTTCTCAGTGGCTGGATCTCTGAGCAAATTAACCTTTAGATACAAGTACAAGAATATATTTCTATTTTTTAAAACCATGTTTTTATAGAGACAGGAATATGAATAAAAAGTCACATTATGTCCACAAATGTAGTGTATACAACTATAAACCGTATATCTGTAATTGTAGAAATCTCATTTTGCATCTTAATCACTTTCATTTTTATTATATTGATCAGTTTTAGTGCTTTACTTTTTATGACTGTCATTATATTACTGTCATTTATATAGAAATGGTTTGTCTTCACTCTTTTTCAGGCTTTTATAGAAACAGTTTTAATTCCTCTGAAGTTCAAAATGATCAATATGCCTTTATGTTATTTGTCCTTGTGCCTAAAACCATGTATGAAGGGTGAGATTTGATGATTGACAGGTCTTTTACTTTATTATACTGAAACGATCGGTGAAATAAAGTCATATTTAATGCATTCATACATGTTATTGTTATTCATAACATTTTGACAGTGTTAATCACCCTTCTCTGGTGTCGTGATTTATTTGGCCACAGGAGGGCGCTGCTGCGATACTGTCCTGTGCTGTATTGAGTTATGGAGGATGATCACGTGAAGTTTTATTCTAAGTCCTGACAGTTAAAGCTGTTCATGAAGTTCATTTTAAACAATGTCTGCATCTTCATTCCTGATGAAATGAAGATTATTTTTCTGCTTCCTCTTTTATAGGATATAAATCAGATTCTTTTGACTCTGTATGTTCTTCTCTCGTGTGCAGTGATATTACATGTGTGATGATGATTGATGGAGTGTGACACCAGCAGGTTAATCTGACATCAGCCAGCGGTGGACATTTACTAAATCCATCAATTAATTCATTTGATTTTGGACTTTAATCGTGAATTCGTACTTTGTGAGACTTCAAATCGAGGTTTTATGAAACAAAGATATATTTGATGTTTATTTGAGACGACCGTATTGAAGGATTACACGTGTAATTGTTTCTTCTTGTTTGAGCAGATTTGCCTCAGCTCCCTTTAAATCCGTCAGATGACACAATGGCTGTTGAGAGGATTTAAAAGTGTTTCCTCACCGCTGCTGCTGAGTCAAGTTTCATCCTCACAACAACAATAACAACAACAACAACAACAACAAGTTACAGGGAAATAAGAACATCCAGTGGGTTCTGCTGTTTCCCCACGTCACAGATGCCCCAGGGTCTGAACCAGAGCAGGTTCAACCAGTCGGGCCACCGTCAGAACCACAGACCTGAGCTCTGCAGGTGGAAGTGAAGCATCAGGAACAAACAATGGAAGCAAAGCGAGCAGAGGAGGAAGTGTGTGGTCAAATAACACTGAGACACTGACATACAAGGTTACAATGTTCAACAGTGTTTATATGTCATTTAACAGGTGTTTTGATGACGGTGATTTTCATTCATCATCTCAGAAATGCTTATCTGCTTCGATCAGAGTGTGAACCAGTGTGACATTTATTATTTCTATTTGTTATTGTTGTTTCAAAGGTGAACCAGTGGAAAACAATATGGTTACATATGACTCGCTTGAATTGTAATTCATGTAATCTGGGAAATAAAAAACATCAAGATTGATATAAATATAAATGTAAATATAAATATAAATACAAATATAAATATGAATATAAATATAAATATAAATATAAATACAAATAAATATAAATATAAATATAGATATAAATATAAAAATAAATGAAAATGAAAATATAAATATAAATATAAATATAAATATAAATATAAATATAAATATACATATACATATACATATAAATATAGATATAGATCTAAATAAATATGCAAATAACCAATAAAAAACACTACAAATCAATCACGTGTCATCAGTGTGAAACAGTTACATTGTTCAGCTCGTCATAGTTTCTCTCATATTCCTCATCAGTGACTCATGATGAGTCACATCCTGTCACTGAAAGCACGAGTCAGTCGGGTGATACCGCCCCCCAGCGGCCCCCGCTCACCACAGCACCACACCTGCACTCGCTAAACCACGCCCTCATACCTGAAAGAACCAGGAAGTGGCCTCGACGGGAAGAGACGGAGCGAGAAACTCTCCCAGTAAACTTTGTAAACTCCGTGATCCTCGTCGGTGTTTCTCATCCGGGTGTGAATCCGGAGCAAACAGACGCTGTTTACACCTGGTGAGTCAAACTGTTTACGTGTTTCCGCGTTGGTCTGAGCGTCGACGTATGTGTGTGTCTTTGTGTGACTGAGGGTGTGTGTGTGTGTGTGTGTGTGTGTGTAAGAGTGTGTGTGTGCGTGCCTGCCATGTTAGATCCGCGCTCTCACTCTGCCGCCTCATGTCGACGCCACCCAACATTTGAATTATGACTTGATCTCGTTTGGTTTCACCTTTTATCTCAGTTTGTTTACGCGTGACGTGACGTCACCTCTTACGTGACAGCCTGTGTGTGTTCTTTGTGTATTGAACGTGTTGTACCTCAGTGTAATACAATACTACACATAGTACACCTGTGTGAGTATTATGTGTGATGGGATGATATACACATATATATACATA
>JAFBJT010016121.1:77869-81706 GCA_016785325.1 Chascanopsetta lugubris | reverse complement strand
CAAAAAGCTAAAAAAAAAAAAAAATGAGTCAAAACATGCTTTTATTTTGAAAGGCTTCCGTTTCCTGTGTGGGTGATTCTGTCATGCTTAATGTTTACATGCGAGGAAGTGCAGCTATGTCCGGTAGCCGCCATTCACAGCTCCTCCCCTCGCTTTCTTAACCTTCAAAATAAAAGTCCCACTTTAGAAAACCACCCCCATTCCTTTCCAGATGAATTTGCTTTTGAAATTGGTGTTTTTCTGTCAAACTCTCTAGATTTCAAACATTGTTATTCTTCAAAAATGTTGTGCAGGCTGTTAAATTACTTTTCCTTAGACACATTTCTGTTTGGCCCCCAGTAACAATCTGGATTGTTAACAATCTGGATTGTTACTGGAAAATAATTGCCCACCCCTTGCCCCAGAGAGTCTCCATGACTCTTTACAGCCCTTCTCCTCCAACACCCCCTCTGTGTTCAGCCGTCACAACACTGGCACTAATAGGTTGCAGAGAGACACATTTTTAAAAATGTGCCAAATTCACCAGCTGGAGACTTTCTTCGTTTTGGAAATGAAAAAAAAAAAATGAAGACGCGTCCAGCAGAGCCAGTCAATATGAGTTTAAGTTGTCGGGCAATTCTCACTTTGGCAATTTGCTTTTGGAATAATGAAATCGTATTCAAGTGAAGCACGAGCAACAAAGTAATCATTGTGTTGATGTGAGAACCAGAGGGAGCGGAGGAGGGATGTGTGGATGATTATTACCACCTGAAGAAAGTCATCCATTGTGGAAATGATCATACGCGGCTTTTGTAATGACTGCGTGATTCCGAGCAGTATTAACGACCCGAGGAGGACGGATTGAGATTTTAGGAAATGACAGAATTGGTGAGGATGTCACTTCACAGCATCATCTGAATCCACTGACAGCAGCAGTTCCCGCCCCCCCCACCCCACCCCACCCCCCCTCTCTCTCTCTGGTGCATTATACAGGCAAAGCAAGGAGAGGAGGCGAGCGTTACATTTTCATTTGTCAGAGGCCATTGACCATGTCACGCTGAGTGAGGGAAGAGCGCTTTGAACCGCGCCGCTCTGATCCATCACAGTCACACACGATACACTCACTGTCCCTTACTGTCATTCTCCTCCACTGTCATCCTCTCGTCTGCACGCTGTTATGTAACACTTCATTTGTGCGGAGCTTTTAGAACAAGGAAGGTTAGAGAGCATATTAAAGGTGCAGGGTGTAAGCTTTGGTGATATCTAGAGGTGAAGTTGCATGTTGAATCCATCACCTCACCCCTCTGAGCCTGCGGGAGAACCTATGGTAGTTTTCATTCAAACTCAAAAGAGGTGTAGTAGGAAAAACATGGCCGCCCCTGGAGAGAGGACCCGCTCCTCATGATGTTTACAACCTGATCAAGTCTGTGGGGTTCGTCTCCTTCTGCCTTTAGCCGCTGGGATATTTATATGTCAGAGTAGCTGCAGAGATCCAGGCTGGAATGGCTTCTTCTGTAAAGGTGCAGTGTGTAAGATTTCTGACATTTTTGTCAAATATTACAAAAAAAATGACATACTGACATTTTCATGAGTTTCCGTCCATTACCCTCAAATGAGCCCATGTTTTTACAGTAGCCCAGAGTGGACATACTAAACATCTTTTGAGTTTTAACGACAACTGAAGTCTACCATAAGTTCTCCTCCATGCTCAGACGGGTGAGGTGATGGATTCAACGTGCAGCTTCACCTCTAGAGAGTCACCAAATCTTACACACTGCACCTTTAAGGGAACCACTGTTTCCTGCACGGTTCAACGTGGGATCCTGAGGTGCTGATAGTCCAGGGTAAACAGAGTGAGAGAGAACAGATGTGGTCTCAGGGGTTTGACCCTTCCTCTGAGGCCCTTCCCCTCCAATCACAGCAGCTGCTCCCGCCTCTGATTCAATCTCCCTCCATCTTGTTACGTCCCTGCGCAGATCTAATAGCTTGTAATAGCGAAACTTGCTGCCTCATCAGTTATTCATCCTCCTAAATGTTTCCTGCCAGCAGACTTCAGATAAGCGATTCTTCTGTCACTCTCCTGCAGAGGGAGGCCTGAGATGTGTTGGCAGAGAGAAGCGCTCCGCTCCACACGTTACCTTCTGAACCCGGGCTCTGAGTGTGCCGCCCGCTTGAATAGAATCCACTGTGTCCGGCTGTGAGAATAAGGATTTACTGCCTATTAACTGCGATCCAATAGCGGCAGCAGCAGCCTGAATGATTAAGATGTTGCAGAGCTGTGCAGAAAATAAGGCGCCGAATATTTGGCGTGTGATCTATCGACTTGATGAAGAGCATTAAAGGACGGGGAAGTAATGACACCCTGGTTTGCACTTTTTAAAAGATGGACGACATATTTAAATGCCATTTGGATTCGATAAATACAAACTATCAGAATCGGTCCTGCATTTAAAGTAGGAGGGGGGGGGGTAAATATTGTATAGTTGTGCCCTTCAATTACTGGGGCGATAACATACATGTACCAATCGATCCTCAGCGACTTGACTTTGGTGCCAAGTGCTGCTGTTTGCACTTCACTAACACAAAGCCAAGAGCCTATACCTCTCCAGCTCCGTCCTCCACTCACAGGCTGCCACTTAAACGTAGGATTCATTCAGAAAGTTACTGAGTTTGAACTTGCAGTTCACCGGGTGGCCACTTGAGGCCGCCAAGACTCCCATGTTAAAATGGTCGTTATTGTCATGTTAGAACATGAGTTATTTTCCAACTCGCTTATCTTTATTCTATCCAGGTGCAAGATCTCTGATAATGAAGGGGGCGTGGCCTCTTGAACTGTTCAGTGGACGCTGCGACAGCACCGTGGGCCCGCCCCCAGCTCCACCTGTGCTCTGCCCCTTTGCCCGTTTTTGGATGAACCGGGGAGTGGGAGGAGTTACAAATCAGCAAGATGGCCGAGGAGAGAACCGCCCACTACGAGCTCCATCAGCTCTCTGAATTAACATTTGCAATATGAATAGTTACCACTCGAGAACACAGTTTAAACATGTTGACCATTTTAACACGGGGATTGACTCGCTTTTGGACGTTTTTGAACTTTCGTTACTGGACTCGTCTGTCCGCCCTCAGGGTTGCTGCTTGGATCACCTATGATGCAAACATCAGGATATGTGTGATGTTTTGAGAATATGAAAACATATATACACTTTATTCCTTCTCGACTTGAATAACATACTGTTTTGCGTATGCAAGAACTGGATCAAAGATAAACCTGATTGATGCAGGAGGTTTTCCTCCTCACTTCCTCTTCAGACTCCCTCCTCTTCATGTGTTGACGTTGTGGAAGCATCTCAGTGCGACCACAGTCCTCTGCTGTCTCCTCCAGCAATTACATATTGATTTCTTTGCTTAAGGACTGGGCTGATGCAGTCGTTGACAGTCAGGGGGAGTTTACACCTGCTCACTCTGCGCAGCTAAGTCACAACCTTTAAACATTTGAACGTCACTCAGAGAAAAACAGCACCCTGATGCAAAGCACAAATCTTCAAATGTCCAGTGCCTGCCTGCCTCCCTGGCTGCCTCAATCAGTTAATCATGTTTCCATGGAGACCAGCAGCTTATCTGTGTGTCTACGCGTGCGTGTGTGTGTGTGTGTGTGTGTGTGTGTGTGTGTGTGTGTGTGTGTGTGTGTTTACCGGACGGGATATAAATATTTGGATGAATAATTGATGTGTAAGAAAAAGCACATTTGGATGATTTACAGGAGCCAAATCAGAATCAGGGGTAAAAATAGAATTCATTAGATTCACCCAGAGTGGTGACAGCATCTGCTGCATCTGTGTGTGTGTGTGTGTGTGTGTG
>JAFBJT010016121.1:57869-72869 GCA_016785325.1 Chascanopsetta lugubris | reverse complement strand
GTGGGAGTCAACTACATTCACCGACTTGTGAGCGATGCACTGGCAGCATGGCCAAGTGGTTCAAGGAGCACCTAGGATTCAAAACTACCAAAGCACCCCCTCCGGCGCCTCCGAAGCCGGACTACAGACACTGTCACACCGGTGTGCCCGGTGCTCCGGGCTTCCAGCAGACGACCTCCGCGGCCACCTTCCCCAGCCCCGCGCAGCCGGACATACTCGCCGCGTACAAACTTCAGAAGGAGATGGACTTCGAGGACCCGTACACTCCCGGAGGAAACATCTCGTTCGGACCGGGCCTGAACGCGGTGGGGTCGCCGGACACCAAGTACGTGTCGCCGAAGCACCGGCTCATCAAGGTGGAGACGATCGAGAAGAGCAGCCCGGCTCCGGGCGGCGGTGTCACGGTCACTCAGGCGGTCGCTGTCGGGAGCGTTAAGTCTCCCACCTCGCCCCCTGCGGCGGAGCACGACAACAAGGAGAAGGTGGGTGAAGTTTAGTCCACTACACTTCTGGAAATAAGAACAGTTCGAGATATAATAATAATAATAATAATAATAATAATAATAATAATAATAACAATAATAATAATAATAGAAATGATGATGGTCATTACTGTTAAAATAGTATGTAACGTTACCAATACTGATGAAAATAGAAATAAAGTAATAGCAATTGTAAAAAAACATCACGATGATGATGATAATAGGATATAAGAAATATTAAATAAAAAGAGTTAACAAAATATTTGAAAGAAATTTGTAAATTCACAGATGAACAATAAAAAACAAATCTCAACAGGAAACAATCAAAACAGTACTACACAAATATGAATAGAGTGAAAATCAACACAACATTATGTAAAAGTAAATGAAACAACAAGATCCTAATTAATACCAAACACGGTCAGCTAACATAAAAACATGAACATTTGAGTCAAACGCAGAGATACAAGTTGCTCACTTCGCCTTTTTACAAGTCATCACACAACTCTGGGCGCTTCTTATTGAGTGTCCTGTTGTCGCCTTCTTCCTCCAGGTGGATGAATAACATGATATCTGTATAGACTTGTTCCTCATGTCTTTGGTCTAAACGGGAAAAAAAACAAAACACATGGTATGTGTAACAGCCACTTCATGTTGGAGGAGTGAACCGGCAGAACTTGTTATCTCAGCCTGGGCTGTGATGGCTGCTGTCCACACTGGTTGCGACATCCACCTGTGTCAGATAGTAAAGTAAGCAGCTGCAGGGGAGTACATGGAGGGAACAGTCCCAGTTGTTGACGCATGTCTCCTTAGCACCACCGCCGTACAGTGCCGGATATGGCAAGTGTGTGAGAAGCCTCCACACTTTAAAGGTGCAAGTGTGTATGAATTGGTGACATCTAGAGGTGAAGTTGCATGTTGTATGCATCGTGTCGCCGTTCCCACCCGAACATGCAGGAGAACCTACGGTGGCCCTCAGTTGTTCTAAAAGCTCAAACGATGTTTAGTACGTCCACTCTGGGCTACCGTAAAACACATGGCGGCCCCCTTAGTGTGGACCCCCCCCCATGTAAATGCATAACAATGGTGTCATTTTAGGGTAATGGAAATGAAAATGTCCGTATGTAATTGTTTTGTCATAGTTTAGAAGTGTCAGAAATCGTACACACTGCACCTTTTAAAGGTACCGTGTGTAAGATCTGGTGACATCTCGTTGTGAAGTTAAAGCTCAAAAGATGCTTAATATGACCACTCTGGTCTCTTGTAAAAACATGGCGGCCCCTGTAGGGTGGACCCGCTCCTAGTGTAAATATACTTAAAGGGTTTAGTTCAGGGTTGTGTAAAAAGCAAGTCGTACATTTGGCCTGTTACATACGAAACATGTCAAAAAATGTCTTTGGAAATTATTTTATTTCTATTTCTATAGATAGAAGTGACAAGAATTGCCCGTGAAATGTTACACACTGCACCTTTAAGCCACAGTGTGTGTCGTTTAACTTGAATCCAGTCTTATTTAACTAGACGGATCAATTTAGGGGGAATGTCCCTCCTGTTGCAGTGATGCCTTCTGCCTGCAGGGGGGAAATGGCTTGTGATGCCTCTAATTTGCACGCTCCTCTGACTCTAACAGCGCAAATCCTCTGCCTTTTAATTGTGGGGCTCTTTGCACGGAGCCGCTTGCCGGCGCCAGGGACAGGAAGCATTGCAGGGCCAGTCCTACGGAGCCCGCTGTCACGCCAGGCGTGTCAGGAATCCACGCGGCAGGTTCCTCTGGAGAAACCTGAGCCGCTGTCGGCGGGGTTAAGGGACGCGCCGTGTGATGAGTGGCATCCCGCCGTGGAATGTGTCGGTGTGTGTCTGCATAGCTCACGGCGCAACTGTGTGCCACTGTTTCCTCCTCCGGATCAACGGCGCAAACATTTTTGTGGTCGCCTTCCTGTTACTTCCTCCTCCTCCTCCTCCTCCTCCTCCTCCTCCGCCTGTGTTTGCTTTCACACCTGTCCTGTGTCCTGTGGCCAGCCCACTGTGGCTTTTAGCTTCCTGCACCACAGCGTCTGCAACCTGTCACAGGAGTGTTGTGTGACAACATGTTTGTCGTTTTGCCGCACAAAACACATTATGACCCTCATGTATGTCAGGGGCCACGGGCCCATGTCAATTCAGGGGCCACATATGGCCCCTGACCAGCAGCTCCAGCATGTGTCCTTTGATGTGTGAGGCCCCCTGTGGACACATTTGAAGGGAGCTGCTAGTTTGATTGAAAAAAAATTGCAGTTAAAGGTGCAGTGTGTCATTTTGGTGACATCTGCAAGGTGAAGTCGTAAGTTGTTCATGATAGCCCTCGATTGTCATCAGAACTCATAACATGTTTAGTATGTCCGCTCTCGGCCACTGTAAAAACATGGCGGCCCCCGTAGAGAGGACCCTCTCCTCATGTAAATATACATTCATGGGCTCATTTAAGGGTAATGGAAAAAATCAGTATGCTGTTGTGTCAATACACAGAAGTGATAAAAATGACCAAAATCGTACACACTCCACCTTTAATGTCTTTTCGGGGATTTTTACATCTTTCGGGCCCGATTGGACCCCCTGGCGTGCCTGATTTGGCCCACGAGCCGCACGTTTGACAGCCCTGATGTATGTTTTCCCCACATCGACCTGAAGCTCCCTGGACAAATTAGAAATGGCCGCTAGGTTTAATTGAAAAATTGAAGTTGATGTCTTCTCTGTGATTTTTTTTTCCATCTCGTGGGCCGGACCAAACTCCCTGGCGTGCTGGTTTTGGCCCGCAGGCCGCATGTTGGACAGCCCCGATGTATGTTTTTTCCCCCACACCTCCGACCTGAAGCTCGCTCAGCACAGCCAATGATCCGCAGTGCTAATGTTTGTTTAGTCAAACTGTCATCACTTCTCTTTCAACAGCGCACAAGCTCTGCTCTGTGTGCTAATATACAACATTATCTTTTATCGGCTAAACAAACGGAAGAGCAGGATTTACAAATGTCACCCCGTCACTGCAGCTGTTGGGGCTGATTAAACAGATTATCGTCGTCTCTTGTTAATTGACGCTTGTTTGGAGGAACGCCGTCACCGTCCCTCTTCGCTTCCATATGGCTGTAGCGGACAGGCGGATGATGGATGGTGTGGTTTCCGTACCTCACACCAAGCTGCCGTGTACCTTTAAGGCATGGCAGAGTGAAGTTTACAAACTGCATGGCTTGTACCCCTCAGGTCTCCGACCTGCGATCAGTGCAGCAGCTGGCATGGGTAGGCAACATGGATGTATCAGTGGAACCGGATACCTCCCGTCAGACTTGTCAGCGAATGTTTCCCAGTGGTCACTCGTGGTACTGCGGCAGAAAAATCACTATGTGGCTCAGCATTTTCCCATAGACCACAATAGTAATTTAGAACTCTTTGCAGGACACCTGAAGACATACGTAGGCAATACTGTTCTTTGTATTCTATAGTTTTCTTAATATGTGATGCTTTTATTTTGATAAAAAAAATGTCCCACAGACCAAATGCATGCTCCAGAACCTGGAACTAAACTTCGAAATCAGACTCTTTTTCAAGCTTCTTCCATCGACTTGATCACATGATCGTTACGGTATCCTGTTCTATTAATCCATCCATGGTAGACTCACATGCTAGCAAGAATGCTAATACACAATAATGTTAGCGGTGGTGGTTTTGAGAATTCTTAAGGCCCTGGAAGGTGATCTTTACTGACTCTATAGCACCGCCTGCTGGCTACCGTATCATAGCAACCAACACCTTACGTATTCCATCATGCATTTTGCTATTGCTATTTTTTAGGTATATCTATGCTCTTGAAAATCCATGCCTATGATAATTCAAAGGTATGCTTCAACTTGACTATGTACAACTGCTGTAGTCATGGCAACCGTCACCTGGATCCCTCAGGAGGGATGGGGAGCTTGCCGTTTGTTTAGTTACCGGATGTTTGTGTCCACAGAGCGGCATCGTGTTGCGTAGATGCTCTTTAAAATGGCGTCTCTATGTATAAAACGCACTTCCATGGAGGCTCCGTGCTCCTCGGCCCCATCACTGTCACCCTTCATAGTGAGCGTTTGAAGGCTCCTTCAAAGTTTTCCCAGGATTAGAGTTTGACCCCGCGCTGAGGATTGTCTTCTCGCCGGCCGTGATAAGTCTCTGTTAAATCTTTGTCAGAGAGACTCCAGGTGAGGATTTTTCATAAAGCACCGAATCCTTGTGTAGAATTGTCCAATTATACAGACGCCTGTTTGAACAGCCTCTGTGGGAGGATGCTGTGTTTGCAGACACTCTGCGCCTCGGGCTGGTGATGAAAGGTTGTAAAGGACAGTATGTGTTCCTATTTAGGGATGCTTCATGTTCCAACTGGTATTGTGCTGTATATATTTCAGGTATCACAATATTCTGTTCGATGTAGCGTGATGTGTGTGTGTGTGTGTGTGTGTGTGTGTGTGTATACACAGCCTCCCCGCCCCCTGCAGCCATATAAGGCCTGTCCACCATATTTAGCTCACCAACAAAACAAGGGGCGTGGCCTGCTAAGACAAGTGTTCCATGTGGACCATGCATGGCCTGTCAACAGAGCAGATGTCATGTGGTGTATGGAAACTACCAACATTAATCATAAAAGTCTGTAATTATTTTTTTAATCAGTGCTGCTGATGGTAATCATAGTTTTTCAGTAAGTATAAATATGTTCTTGGGAGTCTTATTAAAGGCTTTTAAATGATACATTGACATACACACATTAATTAAAGCTTTAATTTCACTGTGGCCTTGATCAAATTATTGCATAAATTAGAAAACCTTGATAGAATAAGAATAAATAAGTTAGAACAAATTCACGCCCCTTTCTGTTGTCATGGTAACAAATGTGACTGATTGGGAGTCTATGGGGATTGACTCTCTTTTGGAGCCTCAAGTGGCCACCCTGTGAACTGCAACTTTTTTCCTGTATGGTAATAGGACGTGTTTATCTTCTTTTGCTATTGACCCTTACATAATGAAACGTGCATATTTGAGCCACAGTGTCCGTCTCAGTTAATATAATATAACATGTGGATTGCTAACATTGTCTGTAAATAGCTTACAAGTAGAAATGTGAAACCTTTTCCACTTCTCACACAGACTAAACTCCGCTTGCTGAAAGTGTGAGTCAAGTGTCTTAACTGCACTGCTCGCTTACATCGATGTTTTAATTACTTGACTCATGAATGCTAATTATATCAGGGCTTACCTAATGCCTGAAATGCCGATAGCAGCATCAGGCGCATTTCCTCTCAGTCCATTTCAATCCAACGGGGGATAAAACGAAGGTAGAGAAGTTTAACAGTGACGTTATCTTTGCTCCGCCTCCTGAGCCTTTTCATGTATGTGGCGGAGCGTCTGTCTCCACACGCTGCCACTTGTAGTTTTTTTTTAGGTTCGAAGTCATTGTGATGAGTTTTTGTTTTTTAATGAGACCTTCACGCTGGAGTAAACCGAGCAAGGTGATCAATTACGGCCCTGCCTGCGAGCTAATTAAAGGCCTCATCTCCCGGCTCGTCGCGGCGCCCCATACCTTCTATCAAGGACAGCCCCAAAGGGACATGCAACGACGTCTGCGTGCTGGTAAACAAAAGCAGCGGCGCGGAGCTGACAGGCTGTCTGTGCCTCTGTAGGGGACGGGGTTGCTGTTGCAATCTCAACTCCTTTTAAAGGTGCAGTGTGTACGATTTGGTGACCTCGAGAGGTGAAGTTGCATGTTGTGTCCTTCACCTCACGCTCACCCTTCTGAACATGCAGGAGAACCTGTGGTCGACTTCAGTTGTCATTCAAATTCAAACGGTGTTTAGAACGTCCACTTTTACGACTGTAAAAACATGGCGGCCCCCATTGACAGGACCACCCGTATTCTCATGTAAACATACATAAAATCGAAAGAAATAGAAAGTCAACAAACGAATCAAAAAATTAATGAAAAAATCATACAGATGAAACCAACTCGTTAAATTTGTTGAAATTGACCAAAATCGTACACACTGCACCTTTAAGGGCTCCGAGTTCCTTTTGACGGACTGATCCCATGAGCTGGTCTGTATATCTGTGTATAGAAGCATGCGGTTGCGTCGGAAGCCCTGCGCATCCAACAGAGGCGCCTGGATTGACAGACTCCCTCTGCGCCTTTTTCCCTACATCCCCTCCGAGCAGTTTTATTTATTTATTTATTTATTATTATTTTTAAACCAAACCAGGTTCAGCAGTTCACTAGATGGTGCTTACCACCGTTGACTCTGCTCAGAGGGTTCTATTTCTGATCCTCGTGTGTTCATATGACATCCCAGTGAAATGTTCAGGCGTTGGGTCAAAGAGGAATTGATCCGATGTTGGCGAGGATGCCGTGCCGCGATAGGTGCGTTTATAAAACCCTCTCATGACTCATGTGCTGCATGATTCCTCCAAGCCAAAAAAAATCCCATTGTCCTGCAAACCTCGTCTGGAGGAAGAAAATATCAGAATGCACCCCTGCCCTTTTCTGCCTGAATAGATTTTCTGTCATTTTGATTTTTATCACCAACCTACGCGAGACATTTGCCCTCCTCATTGTGTCTGCTGCTGTTGTTGTGTGTTTGTGTTTCCTCCAAGAGACGAATTGTGCACGGGTGCATTTTACCTTTTAAAGTTTTTCTTTAAGGTTTTTGAAAATCATCATTTTGATTTCTGTAACTGTTTTGTTTGCCGGGTTGAAGATGAGTGCTTCTGGATTAGAGCCAAAGGAAATGATAGGACATTGTATTTTGAAAGTATCCTGCATTTCACCCGCTTTGAGAAACGGGTGCAATGGAGAATATATTAAAGGTGAAGTGTGTGAGATTTGGTGACCTAGAGGTGTAGTAGCACGTTGTATCCATCACCTCACCCTCACCCTTCGGAACATGCAGGAGAACCTATGGTCGACTTCAGTCGACATTAAAACTCAAGAGATGTTTAGTACGTCCACTTTTACCACTGTAAAAACATGGCGGCCTCCAGAGAGAGGATACCCCCTCATGAAGATATACATTGATAGGCTCATTTTAAGGTATTGGAAACAAAATAAAACATTTCTGTGATTATAAATTCATGAAAATCTCTGTATGTGATTGGTTTGTAATATTTTGTGACAAAAAGGACTAAAATCTTACACACTGCACCTTTTTAAAGATGAGGCTTTTCTACATGTTGAGCCCCATGGTGAGCTTTTACACATGTAGCATTCCATGCTGTTAGCATAGTAGATGCAACGGAGACATCCCCTGCAGAGCTGTGATTGGTCCAGTCGGCCAGTTAAAGTTAAGTGGAGACATCTACAGCAGTGTCTGTCCTATAACCTGTTTGTTTTCTTGTTTTACCTCGTTCTTCATTTCGCGACGAAACAGAAACGTCCTACCACCACCGGGTATCGAACCCAGGACCCTCTTGCAGTGAGGCAACATTGCTAACCACATAGCTACCATACTGTTGCTAATAGGAACGTTACTGGAAAACGTCACACATTTCCTAGTGGCGGCTGCGGCCGAGTGATTAGAGGAGTCGTCTTGTAACCAGAGGGTCATAGGTTCGTTTCCAGCCTTACCCTTCCCACATGCTGAAGTATCCTTGGGCAAGATACTTGACCCCACATAACACCACTGTATGCCTTCCCTCAGGGACTCAGCACCTGCGGGATAGATCGAATGGGGTCAGGTGCAATGGTACTTGGGTCGCGACCCAATATCGGATAATTGTCAGCCAATGGAAAAAACACCAACATGCATTCATGTTGAATTCAGATGATGAGCACATCACTTGTTGCTGCCCTCTTCTGAGGCCAAAGATCAGACATTGTATTTCAGGCATGCGTGTTGAGCGGGCTGTCCACCAATCTTATGGTCATCGGTTCAATTCCTAGGTCGCTGCAAGACACAGAAGTTTGTGTGACAGAAGACACAGAAGTTTGTGTGACAGAATTTGAATATACCATTGAAATCAAGACTATATTTTAACAGATATAGACAAAGATCCCACGTGTGAATGGGAAGTGTGAGTGTGTGTGAGTGTGTGTGAGTGTGTGTGTGAGTGTGTGTGAGTGTGTGTGTTGCAGCTGTTGTTTTCCATGATGTGGCTCAGCAATGACAAATGTCTTACCATCAGGCAGATTGTGACTCACGTATTGGGCAAACACATAATCGTCTCGATTATTGTGATGAATTGCGTAAGATGCTGTAAGACGGTGTGTTGTTGCCGCGGCAATAAAGTCCCGCTGCCAAAAGCCACTCTCAGGATTTGCACTCTCGACGTGACCCGCTGAGGTGTCAAAGAATGCCATGCATTTCCTGAGCTATTTTGAGCATCGGGAGCTTTTTTTTCCTTTTTTCCTCAAAGTCACCCGCGCTTGTTCAAGACCTGCGACATGTGCCGCGTTGATTACCGGCGTCCCAAGAAGGTAAATGGTGACTCGTATCTTTTCATATCAGACATTTTTATACTGTTTACGACTCGTCATTGAGAGCGTCACCGTGCATTCCTGTGACCCGAGCAGGAATCCTGGAAGGCCACTTTGAAAGGGAGGAAGCAGCAGCAGCAGCAGCAGCAGCAGCAGCAGCAGCTCAGGGCTCTGTGGTGCACGCTCAGACCCCCCCCCCCCCCCCCCCCCCCCCCCCCCCCCCCCCCCCCCCCCCCCCCACCCTCCCTCCCTCCCCCTCCCTCCCTTCAGACAGGATGAAGTCATCCGGAGGAAACGCTGGACTGGAAGCCATAATGTCATGCTTTATTCAATTGGGCTGCTGAGAGGTTCGGCTTTTCATCAAGATATCATTTTGGTGAATGTACAAATCGTATTACATCTTCATCGGAGGCATCAGAGCTGCAGTCCAGCCTCGCTGAGCGGGATCTTATCATGGCTCAGTTTGTGAAATACAACCAACCAATCACATGACTCTGTAACAGGGGTGGGCCGATATTTTTGAGAAACCCGGGCCGTTACCGGGGCCCAAACATATATCAAGAACTGTTGCTATCGTTTGATGACAATATTGGAAACATCTTATGGGGTATTTATTTATGTGTTTATATCGTCTTTATTTCAGTAACAATTACACCAAACGCCATCGTATCAATAGAATAGAAAATAATATTTGTATTCATCCCATAATGGGGAAATTCACATGTTACAGCACCTCATGTAACATATTAAAGTATTAAAGTGCCCATGGAAAAGGCAGAACAAATGTGCAATTTGCAACATTAAAAAGGAAAGAGGAAGAAAATGTGCAAAGAATAAGAAAATTTAATCGAAACGATGGAATATATATTTACTAACAGTAAACGGATGTGAAAACAACATAACTTTAAAATGAATAATTACCAAAAGGAAAGTAATTTAACATTCTGAACAAAATGTCATTGAATCTAAAATGAGAGTTTTGTTTTTCAGACATATAACAATCAATTGAAATAAACAGAAAAACACAGATTTCAAATTGGACTGGAATTGTATGGGGGCGGTGTTTTAAAGAGGGACTTCTATTTTTGAAGGTTTAGAAAGAGCACTGACAACATGAAAAATCTCTGTGCCATGATGCTGCTACAGTCATGTAAACATCAAGCATGACTGAATCACACACACAGAAAATGGAAGCATTTCAAAATAAAAGCATATTTTGGCAAATTTTTTCATGCTTCACGTACAAAACGGTGGAGCTCGTACTTGACCCCGCGGGCCATATCGGAACAACGTTGCGGTCTGGATTTGGCCCACGGGCCGTGTAATGCCCAGCTCTGAAAGTTACTGGCCCTCAGAACGATGGGCATTAGCCACTGTTTGCTTATTTTCTGCCTCCCCGCCATCTGGGAACCGTCTCTGCAGTTTAAAGGGTCCCGATGGAGTCTGTTGTGTTCGTTGCTCCATTTGCTTTTTCTGGCCGCGCACCGGAACATCAGTCACATGACTCCACCAGGTTACAATTAGTCTGCAGATGAGTGCTGCAGCTCTGGCCGCTGGGGAGCTGTAGACACATGGCTCTGTTTTGGTTAATGACAGTGTGTGTGTGTGTGTGTGTGTGTGTGTGTGTGTGTGTGTGTGTGTGTGTGTGTGTGTGTGTGTGTGTGTGTGTGTGTGTGTGTGTGTGTGTTTTGCTGAGTCTCGAGTGTGGGGGGAGGGGCTCTGGTGGGCATTGCAAATCGTCACACACCGTTTAAATGGAAATAAATCGAGCCCCTGAGCTCGCATGATAACATCTGTGGCACGAAGGGAGAAGCTGCAACTCCGACTTTATTTCTGCACCATCCTGTAAAATCACATCGTTAAAATACTCCACTGCTCCACAGCACATGATCAACGGGTTGATTGAGTTTTGAAATGATAGTTTTTTATACACTTCTGTATTGTTTGTATGTCCTAAGACATTCTGGTGTTTTTCCAACGCGTAGAATCCAATTTGGCCTCTTTATTAGCGCATTAAAGTTAAATGAGACTGAGTAACTCCTCCTACTTCCTGGTGCATCAAAAAATGGTCAAAGAGGCAGAACTCAGGTGGAGCTGGTGTGGGCTCACCGTGCTTGTCACAACATCCACAGAAAGTGCCGGCTCGGCCCATGTGTCACTCAAGAGGCCACGCCCCTTAATTATGCACAATTTCCAACCTCGATAGAATAAAAATAAGCAAATTAGAAAAACGATTCACCTACCGCACAGACGTCAGAGACCAAAGCTGTAGTTTGTACCAGGCCTTTAATATGTTTAGTTCACCATTTTAACATGGGAGTCTATGGGGATTTACTCACTTTTGAAGCCCGCCCCAAGTGGCCACCCTGTGAACTGCAGGTCTTTCCACTTCTGTATTGGCCTCGTCCGTCGGCCCCATAGTTTGCCGCTTGGTCTGGATATGCAGAGACTGATATTTGGAAACTATGACATATTCTCACCGTCACTCATTTGACAGGTTCCAGTCACATGAGCCCCATCCTGACAATATCATTTAACTCTATAACCTGGACAAGCGGTTACTGTCTGTTGGGCTTGAATAAGCCGTTATTCAAGCTAGACTGATATCTCTATACCAGCATGCACATGAGCAGTCATGCTGCATGCATTTATAAAAAAACACGAACATTAAAGGCATGTTAGATGAAAACTGATATGGAGACAAAGTCTGCATTTGAACAGATCAGATTGGTTTAGAAAATCCATCGGTGATCATTAGAATGGAAATAGCCTCAGGGCCGAGCCTCTTATTGGTAAACAAACGGTTCTCTATACAATCGACTGTAGTAAAGGTCGTAGGGTTTGCATCATATATCACATGTTTGTGTGGGAACACATATTCATATCACATGTGCAGACCTCTGTTTCTTCTGGTGTCGCACCGCAGGAGGCTCCCAGACTTCCACCCCCCAAACATGTGATCCAACGTGCCCACCAGGAAACCCAACGTCTTCCCATTTTCCTTCTCAGAGGGGCTCCCAGACTTTTTCATTCTGTGAATGAGAAATAGCTGCCAGTCTGTTCCACACTGCATCATTGTTATTGTGATAGGAGCATTGTGGGGGGAGGAGGGGGAGGGGAGGGGTGACGATATCTGCAGCTGGAAAAGAAGGAATGGCTGGGTTGCTCCAGGATTAAGGAAGTGCTCCCTTCCTGACAGGAAGTGTTTACAACTTGGTGACATTCCCTTTTTAACTTGACAAGTCTGAGCCTGCCCGGCTGTGTGGGCTGAGTCTGCTGCTGCTGCTGAAATATAACCAGGGCTAATCTTCTCAGCTGTTTGGACTTGAATAGTGAGAAATACTCCGACCCGAGTTTAGCCCCGAGAGGCGGGAAGCTACGTTAGCGACGGTGCGACGCGACTCCGCCCTGCACGTTCACCCTATTGTCATTTCGGAGCTCGGAACTGAGGCTATCTGAGGCCACGGAGCCTCACTGGGGACAGACTGAGGCTTGTTTGTCTCACTGCCCTGAAATCAAAGCCACCATCCTCTACGTTGTTCCATGAAACCCTACTTTAAGTTTTATAAAATAGAAAAAAAGGTCAACCTTTATCATGATCAGAATTTAGTCTGACTTGTGCTGTTTCTGTCTTCAAACAACAACCATGAAGAGGAAAACAGCACCATGGAGCTCCAGTGTTTGTTTGGTTACCATGGTAACCTGCCTAGTAATCTCTGTTTCGCCTTGCCTTGAATCAGGAGGAGCTCCCGCACCTTTCTGTCTTGGCCTAGTTGCTTGTAACAATTAGCTTAGCAACACACTGTTCCCATAGACTGTATATGTGTACATAAAGATGAATGTAGCATCCGTGACATCACCCATAGGTTTCAGCAGAAAGCTTGTGAGGCTCCTAGTAGGCAGTTCACTCGTCGGCCATCTTGCTGATGCCTAACTCCTCCTACTTCCTGATTCATCCAAAAAAGGCCAAAGAGGCGGAGCACATGTGGCTGGGGTGGGCCCACGGTGTCACTCAGGAGGCCACGCCCCTTAAGTATGCACAATTTCAAGCCTCAGTTGAATGAAAATAAGCAAGTCAGGCTTTAATCAAGTTTCATTCACCTCTAAAGTTTGAACATGGGAGTCCATGGGGATTGACTTGCTTTTGGAGCCAGCCTCAAGTGGCCACCTGTCAACTGCAGTTTTTCCACTTTTGTACTGGGCTCATCCGTCACCCCATGATTGAGCTGCCTGGTTGTTCCTTAATGGCTTTTGGAATTTTTATATGCATAAGGTGACAAATAAGAAATATACATGCAGCCGGAAAGCCTAATACATTCTTGGATGTTACTTCCTGTTGAACGATGAGGTAGGTGTGTTGGAGAGGATATTGCATGTTTACATGAGTTTGACAGGCAGACAAACCGTAATCCACAAATTGAAAAATGACTCGACATTGATAATGGGAGCTGCTGAGGGCGAGGCATTATCATATTTTATAGAATCCCAACATTCCACGGCAGCACCTGAATTGTTCCTGAGCCTGGTGCCGCACTGCTAACTGTGACTCCGCCTATAACTCTGTCACACCGGGACGGGGGCACAGGAAGGAAATTGGATTTCGTCAAGCGTGTCGCCAAGTACTTAATCTTGAATATCTGCCGCACATTAAGAGCATCTTGGCGGGGTGCAGCCCACGAGCCGCACTCCTCTCTTCTCCACTGGAGGTCTTAAGTGGCTGTGTGGAGTGTGTTTCAGTGAGCGATGTCCCCGGGGACGAGTCATGGAACCTTTTTTCTTTTTTCTTTTCAAATGCTTCGGAGAATGATGCTTTCATTCATCTGCAGACAAGGGCAGCCATAGAAACACGAGGTCACACGTTTAAAGGCTTACAGCTGCAAGGGAGTGTGATTTATTCAAATGGAATTTTAAAAAAGTATGTGTAGTTCCTCTTATACGCTATCATTAATTTATAAATACAATATATAGCCCATAAGTGATGCTACAGAGGTGACGCGAGGGCAGACTTGAGCCCTTAAGGCTTGAAAACAGGGATTTGAAAACCTAAGACGTAATTATACTCATTAAAATAATGTGTGAAAAGACATTTAATTTTTCAAATTGCTTGAATGCAAAATGTCCACAGGGCTTTTCTCTTTTTTCTCACTTAATTATTGTATAAATGCACTTCAGTCTGGCTTTTGAACAAACCTCCTCTGCAGTTACTGAATACAATGTCGCTGCAGGGGCACTTTGCCCTGATGGTCACTGTGGCACCGGTGACGTAGCGGTTATCCACTGCCCTCAGTAAACGGCTGATCGTTTGATCAAGGAACCTTGAATTACCATGGCAACCGAAGAATGACACAGTGTAACAGTGCCATGGTGACTTTGACAGCTCTCGTCACGTTATCGTCACTTTTCAGCTTTTTAGTTTGAAACACCTTGTTGTCATCATTTGTCATGTAATGTTTATTTTTTTTGTCCATGACTGTCGTTAATTATAAGATACCTGAATTTCTATCCATCCATCCATATATCATGTTAATGCACAATGAACCTTATGAAAAAAAATCAAATATCCACCTGTTGTGCTTTACGAGGTTAACTATTACAGCAGAATGTAGACATTAAGCCTTTTAAGCATCTAATAATTCGTTTCAGATGCCAAAATGTCATTTTTCACATGTAAACATGAGAGAAAAATGCTAGAATTTGATTGTAGGCTTCAAAGGGGTGTTCTAAAAAATCTTGATAGAATACTGATCTATTGGAAATATTGATCATGAGATCAATATTTCCAATAGATCAGTATTCTATCATCTTCTATAAAATTCTGTTATAATTATAATTATAAAATTTAAAATAATTCTAAAATTCTTCTATCATCTGCCATGAGGCAGAGCAGGCGTGAGAGCGGCGGCCGCGTGGTGTGTGGAGCTGGACCGGCGCTGTAACACCTCTGGGACATGACGATTGAACCGAGTTTGTCAGCAGTTGCAGCTTTAGCACGTGTTTGCAAACACTGCTGCCGTGACACGGACTTGTCACATATCCTGTTGCCATGTAAACACA